>JAUMJL010000538.1:3000000-3175832 GCA_033558185.1 Dromococcyx pavoninus | reverse complement strand
GGGACGCACGCCCTCCCGTGCAGCTTCACCACCGGCTCTCTACGTCCCCGCACCGTCACAGCCCGCTGCCCTCACCTCTGCTGCCCGGGCACGCCAAGTCGCGCTGCAAGGAGAACCGACTCCTCTCCCGTTCCGCCGCGCAGTGCGGGAGGCGGGCGGGCAGCGGCTCGCGGGCAGCGGCGCGGGACGGGGCGGCTCCTCCGGGCGGCGAGGGCGCGGGTCCTGGCGGGGCGCCGCACAGTGATGTCCGAGGAGCAGCTTAGCCGCTGTCACACGCACAGTGGAGTCGCGGAGAGCACAATGTGCGTTAGTCAGTGGCTCACCTGCTCCTGGAGGGGACGGGGGCGGCGCAGCACCTGCAGCACAGAACATACCGGGCAGCGTCAAAGGGTGGGCGGCTTCGCGCCGCGCCCCGGCCCCGTGAGCCCACCCTGGGAGGGGCTCCCTCGTGCGCGGGTTTGTCCCTTCCCACCGCCGCTCACCTGCACTACCACCGCTCCGCGTTGCCCCCGCCGCCGCCAACTTCGCGCTGTGCCCCGGCTCGGCCCCCGCGCGCGCCACGACCCCCGCCCCGCCCACTGCACCGCACCCGCCAATCGCGCCACGGCCCGCCCGCGCGCCGGCCCTGCCCCCGCGCGCCGGTGTCCAATGGCGACGAGGCCTCCGGCCACGGCTACGGGGCGGGGCCCCCCGCGCGCCCCCCCGGCGGTGACAGCGCCGGGTGCGGCGCGTTCGCTTCTGCACGTCGCTGCTGCGGGGAGGAACCATTTGTACCTGTTGAACCGCCGCCCGCCTCCCGCTCACCCCGCCCCACCGACCCCCTCCCCTGTCCACCCTCGCCGCTTCGCCCGGCGGCTGTCGGCGGCGTTCTTTGACCCCTCCGCCGCCCGCGGGGAGCCCTTCGCCCCCGGGCCCCACCGGCCCTCGCCTCCTCTCTCCCCCTTCCCCTCGGTCCCTTCCCCTCCCCGCCGCAGCCCGGCCTGTAGTACGGTCCGCCGGGCCAGGCCATCAGGGGAGTGTCGGGGTGCACGTAGGCGGCACGCGGGGCGGGGGGGGGGGGGAGGGGCGGGCGCTACTCGACCGGGAGCGCGGGTGCTGCGGGAAGCCCCTTCCGCTGGAGACAGACAAGACAGGGAGACAGGCAGACTGGGAGAGGTCGAGAGAGAGCACCTCTGCTGTGAGAACAGGCTGAGGGAGTTGGGGTTGTTCAGCCTGGACGAGAGAAGACTCCAGGGGGACTTCATAGAAGCCTTCCATGGAATTATGGAATCATGGAATCATCTGGTCTTTTCCACACCTCTGAGATCATCGAGTCCAACCATACCTGACCACTACTAAACCATATCTCTGAGAAACTTGTCCACCTGTCTTTTAAACACCTCCACGGATGGTGACTTCAACCACCTCTCTGGGCAGGCTATTCCAGCGCCCGACCACCCTTTCCATGAAGAAATTTTTCCTAATGTCTATGAACATCCTGGTGCAACTCAAGGTCATTTCCTCTCGTCCTATCACCTGTCACTTGGGAGAAGAGACCAACACCCACCTCACTACAACCTCCTTTCAGGTAGTTGTAGACAGTGACATTGTCTCCCCTCAGCCTCCTCCAGGCTAAACAACCCCAGTTCCCTCAGCCACTCCTCTTAGGACTTGTTCTCCAGCCCCTTCACCAGCTTTATCGAAGTTGTCTTCCAGTACTTGAAGGGGCTACAGGAAAGCTGGGGAGGGGCTTTTTACAAGGGCAAGTAGTGACAGAATGAGGGGGAATGGCTTTGAACAGGAGTGGGGACGATTTAGATTAGACATTAGGAAGAAATTATTCACAATGAGGGTGGTGAGACACTGACACAGGTTGCCCAAGGAAGTCGTGAATCCCCCCTCCTTGGAGGTGTTCAAGGCCTTGAGCAGCCTAGTCTAGTGGGAGGTGTTCCTGCCCACAGCAGGGGTGTTGGAACTGGATGATCATTAAGGTCCCTTCCAACCAAAACCATTCTGTGATTCTATAGATAGATAGATAGATAGTCCGCCCTGTTGTTCCCTGACAGTTTGGGCACATGGAAAACCCATGTGCCCCTCAGAGTGCCAGGCAACAGAGATGGTTCCTTGCACCAAAGGGTGTTGTAGGGCATCCCTCAGCCTGGAAAGCCCCACTGTTACCCCCAGTGGTGGCCTCGAGGGGTGATGGCCCAGACACCCAGCAGTCTTCTGGCAGATAGTTCTTTTCCCCCAAAAAAGGGCAGGCCTTCTGGACACCTTCAGTGTAACTGTGCACACCTTCATGTTGTGAGCGCTCCTTGTCACTTACCAACCTACAAGCTGGCACCCAAGCAAATGGCTGAAACACCGAAAATTTTAGGCTGCCTCAACAAAGATTTGCTAAGCACCAAAGACAGTGCTTTATGGATGAGCATTACACTGTCCTGCCAAGGCAGAGAGCCTTGTTTGGAGACAAACTGAGAGTCAGGCATTAAGCCAGCAGGCTGGCTCCGGTCTGCTCGAAGCCACACACCTTTCTGAAACAGACCAGAAACTAGGGTGATTCTAGGGGAGCAGACACATTTGGTGGGACCCGTTTCATCCATACTGCTGATGTTCAGGAACAAAAACACTTTGGGTGCAAACGTGGCAGTGGTCAGGCACCCCATCCCTGCTGAACTGATAATGTGCACTGTCTAGTAAAAGACACGATCTCTGCATCCCTTGTGTAAACTTCCTCGGCATCAGCTGTCGCAGCTCTGATGGCTGTTTTGCAATCTGGTGCTCTTCCTGCAAGGTGTGGTGCAAGATTTGGAAGTAAAATCAAGTGCAGACACCCTGACAGCTGGTGGTGATTACTCACCGAAATGATTTCCCTACGTGTTTTGTTGAAGCAAAGTTATTTGTGGCTCTACTCTCCCATTGCTGGTGGAAGGAGGAGGTAGAGACAGCCCATCTTCTGCGTGACAGCCTGCACAATGACAACCTCTCTTGTCATTTTGTGTGCATGCCGTGCAGGGTTTTTTAATTTTCACCCAGCAGTTGTAGGGAAAAAAACTCACGTATTTTCCATGTCCACTGCAGGGCTTGCTCCTGGATTGCAGCAAAATCAGCCATGGAGCATGCTGACCCCTGCATCCTCTGGGGTGACAACATAAAAAGAGAGGCATGGCCTTGGAAAATGTTTGACTTGTTCAAAAATAGGTATTTTGTGAGGAGTAACTTGGCCGAGTACTGCCCAACACCTCCCTGCCGGCACTGCTGGTCATTCTGCGTTGCTCCATGGGGCATGGGAGCACATGTGCTGTCAGCTGCTGTGCTCCAACAAGTCCCTAGCCTCTTCTTCCAGGTAGTGCCCTACATTTGAAGATTTTAAATAAATAAATAAATAAATAGATAGATAGATAGATAAATAAATAAATAAATAAATTCCTTCTTCCCCAGACTGTAAGCACACAGGAAGAGTGTGTTTCAAAGCAGTGCTTGCACCGCTGGCTCCCTGCATGCTCAGACTTCCTTGGGTTCCATATTAAATTGTCCAGCGCAGAGCAGAGCTGGAGGGGTGCCAGCCGAGCAGCATGGTGGACAGGCGGGCACCTGTGCTGCAGCAGGCAAAGCACACACGTGCAGACTGAGCAAAGGGTGCAACGTGTTCTCAAACTGGAGGTGCCACCATTTATGTCTTTAGAAGAACAGCAAGACTGCCCTGGTCTGCCATTGCCCTGTCAAGACTCTGGGCCACGGGGCTTTGTAGCAACACTGGTGGGTACTGTTTGCCCTCAGCCCCTGCTCCCGCTCCGAATCAGCTTGTTGTTCAGCCCTTGATCTCTGGAATGAAATTTTCTGCTGACACTGCTGATGCTGTCCCAGGGAGAGCCGCCGCTTATCTCAGCCCTGCAGCTCTTCCCTTTGTTCCCAGCTGGCTTTCAGTTCCCATGGCGGTGCGATGCTGGCGGTGTGATGTGTACAGTGACAGGGACCCGCATCTGCTGATGTCAGGACGGCACCGCCGGCTGCCCCTCCGCTGCCGGCCCTCCTTGCCTGTTTCGGCGCAGCAGCGGTGCCATTGTGAAGCGCGGAGCGCCTTGCGGGCTCGGGGAAGAAGCCAAAAGGGGGAAGAAGCCTCAATCTTGCCCCCAGGGAATCAACATATGCAGTTTAAAAGTTGCCCTTGCAACCAAGTGCGGAATTTGTCTTTTCAAACACGATGCGCCTTGTAATTACTGGCCGCAGCTTTACCAGGGTTTCACCCCCACCCACTCCGCTTCGCCCCTCTCCCAAAGACGCGAGCAGGCAAGCAGCAGCGAGGCTGGCGCAGGTTTTTCCCCGCTCTGTGTTTTCACGAAAAGGACCTTGTTTTCTACTCCCCCGGCCCCCGTCTGATTCCTGACAATGGCCCAAGTGTCTGCGAGGACGCGCGTTAACTCTCAGTCACGTCCCTCTGCGAGCGGAGCCAGGGCTGCGCTCCCCTGCCTGGCGGGCAGCCGAGCCCCGGGCAGAGCAGGGGGAGAACAACCCTTCCTTCTTTACGTGCCGGCAGTCACCCAGAGGAGCGGGAACATTGGGTTGGGATCAGCCACGCTTAGTTAGAGAGGAAAAAAACCCAAACAACCTAGCTGCGATCTGCGTTGCCTTAAAGAGAGATTTAAACTGATCCAAGTTCTCCCTGACAGCTTTCCTCCTCGGAGCGCAGCGTGCGCCGACCCTGCCTGCGCTGCCGGGAGCGGGAAAGCCCTGCCGGTCACCTTCTCTACGGCTTGGCTAGGATGGCAGCAGCCCCGTCCCCCAGCGAGCGCTGGAGGGCCTGCGCCGTGAGGAGGGGACGGGGCTGGAGGAGCTGCCCCGTGCAGGGCAGACAGGGCCGGAGGGGCTGCGCAAAGCAGGCGGCCGGGGCAGCCCAGCCGAGCCCCGCCGGCCCCCGCACGCCTCGCAAAACTTGCGAACACCAGGCAAAAGGACAGCGAGCCCTCGGTGTTGTCGGGGGCTCCACTATCAGCTCTGTTTCTGTGGGGCAACCAGGAGCCGCGGGGCCCTCGCCCCGCTGCCCACCCAGCCCCTACCTGCCGCGGCCCGCAGTGGTACAGCCCCGCGCCCCTTCTCCCAATGGTTCAGTCCTGCGGCCTTCTCCCCGCTCCCTGAATGGTTCACCCCGCCCCCCCCCGCACGTGTACGTAATGGTTCAGTCCGGCGGCCGCGCCCGCTGGCGCCGGCCTTGCCGCGACCCGGAAGTGTTGCCGTAGCACTTCCGGGGCGAGTGGATTTGTGGCTGTGCAGCCAGTGTCAGTGGCCGGGTTCGTTGAGGTGAGCAATGTGGCTTCCTTCTCGTGCCGGGCTGCATGAATATTTGAGCCCCCTTCCTGTAAGCGCTCTCGTTTATCGCTGCGCGCTTGGGGCGCGCTGGCGGCGCTGTCTGACGGCGGCCGGGGCAGCCGGCCTGCCTTCCGCAGCCGGGGGTCTCGCGGGACTTGAAGTGCCGAGCAGGCGGGAGGGCGCCGCGGGGGCGGATCCGGGCGGGGAGCAGGGCGGATAGCTTCCCATGCTGCTGCCGAGAACGTCCATAAGTAAACCCTGGCGCGTTCCGCCACCAGCGTTTTTCTTGGCGCACGCGTGAGCGTGTTTGGTGAAGTTTTAAGCTGTTTCAGCGTTCTGCAGTGAAGTCTCTCGGCTAACGAGTAGAAACGGGGGTTTCGTGCAAGCGTTTATTTAATGCACGTTAGCTTCTTGCAAATGTGTGCCTAAGGCTTACAAACTTTGCCTTGAGGGACATGTGCTTACTGACAGTTTTTTAAGTCCCTCGTTGGATGCCCTATGTTCAGTAACAGTGGGATGGGTGCCTGTGCTTTTTGTACTTTTAGTTATTGTTTTTCCTGCTGCTTGTTGCATGAATGCATTGCTTATGTGTTGCAGAGGTGTTCACTGTGTTATTTACTCTCTTGAAGGTCAGTAGTTCCTGGTACGTTTTGTTATGGATGTGCACAAAAAAAATTGCGGGAGTTTTTGGTTTGGTTTTTCATTTTTTTTTGATTTTCCAACAATGCCCATAAACGGCAAGGAAATCTGTAGTTAAATGTGGGGATGCTGAAAGGGAACTCACCAGTAAGGGTGATTTTTCCTAAGAAAAGAAGCCTGTTTAGAAAGAGGAAGCTGTGCAGTGTTTGAAAGTATGATTCACAGCTGGAAATGGAGCCAATGGCTGCTGGAAATTGCACAGTTTGAATGCTGCTTTGAATACAGAGGTACAAAGCGCACAGTTGCTCCTCTGGGCATGATGCCGCGCTTCAAAATTGCTTTTGCAAAGTCCTGTGCGTTGTTTTGTCTGCATTACAAACTCCCCAAAGAGTGCAGTGTCAGCTCTTGGGGAAGCTATGCTGGACAGTTTTGGTCCTGGGATTTGGAGTGGCTAGATTTAAGGCAGGGCCAGGATGGGGGTTTAATTTTCTGTGCCTAATCTGTTAGGTGTTTAGGCCCTTCCATTATTGATATTGTTGCATGCAGTTCTGATGGTGGTATTTAAAAGTTAATATTTTTGTAGCTTAAATAGGGGGGAAGTTGTATCTAGACTTAGATTTGGAAGGGTTTTTTTTAATGATCACTGTGCATGCTAGATTTGCACTGCATGGCACTAGGGTGTAGGATTCTCTTGTTAATCTGAAACTTTCCCTGCCTGGTTTTTGTTACTTCTATCTGTGGCAGATACTTGTGACACCATATCCAGATGCCTTCCAACCAAGTACAACCATGATTTTTGTAACTCTTGTTTTCTTTTTTTTAAATGTGGCATATGAAATTGGAAACAAAGCCAAATGTTTTCTGGTTTATGATGTTGGTTTTCCAGAGGGAACTGAATTGTTTGGTCAATTTGGAAAAAACAAAACAGAAAAACCCCAATAAATACAGGGATATGCCAATGAGAACTGAAGCCTCCTCTCATGTTAAAAACCTGCACTTGCCTTCTAGCTAAAACATATTCGAAGTACATCAAAATACTGATTTGTGGTAATACATAAGGATCTTAGTTTATTTAGATGCTTGTTTGATTAACTCTTAATATTCTCTGTTCTTAAAGCCAACAGAAAACTCCTGTTGCTAATACAGCTTGAAGAAAATATTTATAATAGCTATTTGATTGTACAGTTAAAATGACTTAAGGCAGCTCAACATAAAAATGTCTTAATAGCAAAAGCCAGGCTTGTAATTTAAGCTGCAGCAGAGCCCATGCACAGGCACGTGGTGCTCACTGCTAACATGACTTGGCCGTAGTGAGGTTGCGCATTTGAAGGGAACCTAGGGGTAGGGAAAACCACTGGTGCATGTTCAAAGTGACTGAACGCCTATCATGCACTCGTTGTTGCAGTTGGATGTTTTATTAAAATTTTGTGATGTTCTTCTAAATGAGAATTCAAAAATGGAGGGATACAGTGTCTGCCTTTAGCAGAACTAGTGTGCAACCTGTAATTCAAATATTGTTTGTTCTGTGCAAAGACTTCAAATGTGCAAGTGATGCACCTGCTCAGGGAACTGAAATTGGTTTTGATATAAGCAGTGATGCCTTGCATTAGTGATATTGAGTCCAAAGACAAGAAGTCTCTGTCCAGGTTACTCTGCCTCTGTGTTTGCTAGCTGCCTGCTGGGGACATATCCTAAAGAATCTTCAAAGTGGGATGCTGAAGAGAGGAATGGCAGATCCTCCACTGCTGAGGGGCAACATGAAGAGTACTGCATGCCATGGGATTTTCAAAGTGAGCAAGCAGTGAGGGGAACAGTGGTAAGGGAAGAGCCTTGGCACCCCCAAAACTGAAAGCAGCTGTAGCTGCCTCAGTAGAATGGCCTTTAGGGATAACTGATTGCTAAACTGTGACAAGCAGTCTGTGCTTTTACGTTACAGAAGTGCATAGCTAAGGTTTGCCTCAGAGGAATACCTACAATCTCCTTTATAACGAAACTTCTTGTTTTCCATAGTAACGCTTCCTATCTCTTTTGTATCTGCTGGTTCCTAGAAAAATTCTGATGTGGCAAGTGCTGCAATGAGAGCTTGTTGTTTTTACAAGTGGGTGAGCTTTCTGAAGTGTATCATGAATGGGTTTTGTGTTTAACAGTGGTAATTTGTTTGAAATTTCTCCCATGAGAAGAAAAGCTTGGAAATGCTGCTTGTTGCCCTTAAAACAGGAGAATAAGCTCTCATACCAGGAATATAGTCAACTTTGGTTTCCTTCCTTTTTTTCTGTAAGAGCAGCTGCCTGGTTTGGAAAAGGTTGATTGTAAAGTAAGATTTGTGATGTGCTTAAAACCTCAAATTCACTTACTCTTTCCTGGTTTCTTCTTATCTCTTCCCAACTATCCACAAAACACTTATTTTTACTGGCAAGATTTGCAGGCTTAATTGTTTGCTGCAATACCAGATATTCCTTAACTCTGAATTTTGCCTCTGAGCAAAGTACAAGCTTGCATTTGCAGCGTAAATATGTCGGTTTAGATTGTCAAGTCACAAGTGCTGATTTATTTGCCTCTGTGCTTAAAGGATGTCTTTTCATGGGGTAGTAGGGTGTGAATAACATGGACAGTTGTTTTATTCAACAGCAGTGAAGAAATGCATACTTTTTGGAAATGTAGTTAAGTATACGTGGACTAGAACTGTGTTTTGTGGGAAGTGCTTTTAAAAATAAAACAGTCCTTTCAATGGATAAGGAATTGGCTGAGTGGTCACACTCAAAGAGCTGTGGTCAACAGCTCAGTGCTCAAGTGGAGACTGGTGACGACTGGCATTCCACAGGGATTGGTATTGGAACCAGTGTTTAACATCTTTGTTGCAGACGTTCATGGTGGGATCGAGTGCACCTTTGGCAAGTTTGCTAATGATACCTCTCTGTGGTGCGATTGACATTCTGGAGGGAAGGGATGTCATCCAGAGGGACACTGACAGGCAGGCCTGTGCGAACCTCATGTTCAGCAAGGCCAAGTGCAAGGTTCTTCACCTGGATCAGGGCAATCCCAAGCACAGTTACAGGCTAGGGGGAGAATGTATTGAGAGTAGCCCTGAGGAGAAGGACTCGGCAGTGCTGATGGATGAGAAGCTCAACAGGAGCTGACAAAGTGCGCTTGCAGCCTCTACTCACGTGAGACCACCTGGAGTACTGTGTTCAGGTCTAGAGTCCTCAGCACAGGAAGGACATGGATCTGTTAGAGCAAGTCCAGAGGAGGACCATGAAGATGATCAGAGGGTGGAGCAACTCCCATACAAAGACAGGCTGAGAGAGTTTGAGCTCTTCAGCCTAGAGGAGAGGAGGCTCCAGGAAGACCTTACAGCATCCTTTCAGTACTTAAAGGGGAACTTAAAGTACAGGAAAACTGGGGAGGCACTCTTTATCAGTAGTAGGACGAGGGGTAAAAGTTTTAAGTTTGAAAAGTGGCAGATTTAGATTAGATATTAGGAAGCAGTTTTTTACTGCGAAGGTAGTGAAGCACTGGCACAGGTTGTCAAGAGAAGTTGTGGATAGCTGATCCCTGGAAGTGTTCAGGACGAGGCTGGATGAGGCTTTGAGCAACCTGATCCAGTGGGAGGTGTCCCTTCGCGTGGCAGGTGGGATGAAACTGGATGATCTTTAAGGTCCCTTCCAACACAACTCTATGATTCTGTGTTTTTTTTTCTCATTGTGTTTATTGCTTTGCTTTAAGGAGAGTTAGGGAGAAGGGGAATGAAGGTCATTGCTGTGCCAAAGTAGGGGCTTATCCATGGGTTTACCCCTGCAATGGCTTTGGCCTTTGTTGTCCTCAGTGGCTCAGGAGTGCCATAGCTTGCTGGACATGGTAATGACAGGTCAGCAGGAACCCACTGTGTTTGTACAGCCTGCCAATGGAGAGGTGATACGGGCAGATGTTCTGCATAAAATCTAAATACACTATGTAAATTCTTGCTATGTATGTAACAAACTTGCCTGCTACGCCTCTGCGATTGGACTGTTGCTTCCAGTCTCTGCCTTAATTTATCTTGGCTGCAACATTGCCATGAATGTAGCATTCCTGTAGCTAACTTTGCGTTTGGAAGAGTGTTATAATTGAGTTTGAATAATTCATATATATGCACTGCTGAAACTTGAAAAATTCTTAACATTTCTTCCTATTTTTTTTCAGTTTTGTCATGGAGTTACTGGCTTTTGATGAGTCTGCATTTTTTTCAGCCAACATAAATTGCTTTTAAACACACTCCTGTTCACAGCCACTAATTTAGCTAAAACTTTAAATCTTTAAACTATTTGGGCAAGATCGTTTCTGAAGTTAGGAGAAGTCTTTTTGAAGAACTTGGTTGTGTTGAAGCTTGATCTTTTTTCTTTTTAACTTTTTTTTTAACCCTGAGCATTGCAGACTCCCTTTGCAGTTTTGTCTGGTCTTGCAAAGCCTGCATTTTATAAGGCTTTTAAGTGCAGAGCTGTGCTACGTGGCTCAAAAAGGGAGTATGCAAGTAAAGATATATATCAAGAGCACTTGAATAATGTTTTGTTCCAAAAATTCTCTTAATCTGCAAGATACATAATGTGAAGCAACGAGAGGGGGAGAAAAGCGCCTGATTGAAACTTCTTTGCCATACTTGTAGAAGAATGCAATTACTTTTTTGTATTCATATGTTTAATATCTTTATTGATGATCTGGATGAGGGGATTGAGTCCATCATCAGCATGTTTGCAGATGATACCAAGCCGGGAGGAAGGGTTGATCTGCTAGAGGGTAGGATGGCCCTACAGAGGGACCTGGACAGATTGGAGAGATGGGCTGATTCTAATGGGATGATGTTTAATAAGTCCAAATGTCAGGTACTTCATTTTGGACACAACAATCCCATGCAGAGCTACAGACTGGGGACAGAGTGGCTGGAGAGTAGTCAGGCAGAAAAGGACCTGGGAGTGCTGGTTGACAGGAAGCTCAACATGAGCCAGCAGTGTGCCCAGGTGGCCAAGAAGGCCAATGGCATTCTGGCCTGCATCAGGAATAGCGTAGCGAGCAGGACCAGAGAAGTTATCGTCCCCCTGTACTCGGCACTGGTCAGGCCTCGTCTTGAATATTGTGTACAGTTCTGGGCCCCCCAGTTTGGGAAAGATGTTAGAATACTGGAATGTGTTCAGAGGAGGGCAACAAAGATGGTGAAGGGGCTGGAGCACAAGCCCTACGAGGAGCGACTGAGGGAGATGGGGCTGTTTAGTCTAAAGAAGAGGAGGCTCAGGGGAGACCTCATTGCTCTCTACAACTACCTAAAAGGAGGTTGTAGTCGGGCAGGGGTTGGTCTCTTCTCTCGGGTGACCAGCGACAGAACTAGAGGGCATGGACTCAAGCTTCGTCAGGAAAAGTTTAGGCTTGATGTTAGGAAAAAGTTCTTCACTGAAAGGGTGATTGGCCATTGGAATGCGCTGCCCAGGGAGGTGGTGGAGTCGCCGACCCTGGAGGTGTTTAAGGGGAGACTGGATGAGGCACTGAGTGCCATGGTTTAGATGATGGTTGGTGTTAGTGTTGGGATATAGGTTGGACTTGATGATCTCAGAGGTCCTTTCCAACCTTATACTGTGATACTGTGACATCTAGCTTTATGAAGTGTCAGTTAATTGTATTTTGTCATGACTTGCTTCTGGAAGCTTGCAGGGATCTGTCTTTCTGAATGTTTTGTAGCATTATATATTAAAAGCGCTGATTTTATTGTCATTATGAATTTGGGTCATTAGACATATCTATGTCTTTAGACATCTCTCTATCTGTCGGTTTTGTTGCCAGTCTGTGCTTATGCACAGCAATTAATGTGATTGTGTTAATATGCACCGAATCAAGTGTCCTCCTTTCTGTGGAATAATGGTTGTGAGGCCTAAGACTTCTCTATTTCAAGACAAAGCTGTGAAAAGGCCTGTTTTTTTAAAACATCTAAAATACGTAATCTTTCTTGTTTCTATTCAGTTGAGCAAGATAGAATATTTTGATTTGAAACAAATTGTCATCCTGGTAGGCATTTTTTCAAAGGGCCTCTGATTCCTTTCAGATTGGTATTTTATTGCTAGTCCACAGGATTGTTTTGCTGTTTGTGGGGTTTCTGTTTCAGTGGGGATTTCTGTTTATACCTTTTGTCATCCAGAAGACCAAGGAATAACTGCAGCTGGTTTCATTTAGCTCAGTAAGGAGGTAAAGTTTCATGTTACCTGTAGTCACCTTTGACTTGAAACTGGGAGAGCTAATGATGTGAGGAGCCTTTGCTGTAGAGCGATGTTCCTTCTACCATTCACATTTCCATGGATGTTCTTTGCCAGACTGACGTCTGCTCTGCTTGCATAGGTGGTGCACTGCCTCACTGAAGTCTGCCTTCTTGCAGGGAGTAGTTTCCCAATGTCCTGCCATGGATGATGACAACCAGGATGATGAGGGAAACAAGAACGCTGCACTAGGCGAGGGAAAAAGACATTGTCTTGCACTTCTGAGTGAAACAGGTAAATGCATCTTCTCTGCATGTGCACATTTCTAGTTCTAGGTTGGAGAACCTATTGGTTTGACCTCCAAGGAGAGTTAAAGATACATTTGTGACCATTTGTTTCTTTTTCTATAGGAAATTTTTCAGTTTGTTTCCTGAATTATGTATCTTGAACTGCTGACATGCTTCCCTTGAATTTCTCAGAACAGGCAGCTTTGATACCACTGAGGAAATCTGGGGTTTTGCTTCATGTATAATGTCTTGAGCAGGAGTTCTGGAGTATCCTTCACTGTTCCGCCTGTCTGTATCAAATAGGTATTTTCTCTCTTCATCTCTTTTCTTTTTAAGAAAGCAATGGTGGAAATAGCTGTGATTCAGAAGACAATACCAGAAGTGATGAGGAAGAAGATTACTCAGAGGAAGGTGAGGACAAAGAAGAAAGTGAAGATAAAGAATTAGAGGGTGGGTCTGTTAATGTGCATTAGAAGACAATTTTTTAAAATTGGAGGAAGAGTGGGATGAAAGCTTTTCCTCTAGAAATTAACCATGAATCATAAATGTAAATCCACTGGTGCTGCTATGTAAAGCAGATGTCCAAATCCTACAGTAGTAAACAAACAAGTAATATTCCCTGATTTCTAGGTTTTTAAAGCATTTGTGTTTGAAGACTCTCCACTGGCTAAAGTGGTATAGTTCAAGTCAATAAGCGTGAACTCTTCTGTAGCAAGAGTAAATAAAAAAAGTCAAAAACACAGCAATGATTCATGCTGTTTTATCATTTATGAAAAGCATGTTTGTTTATTTGCTTTGGCATGGGCCTCTAAAGTGAATGTTGTGGTGGGCAGCTTTGGAAATAAATTACTATTGCTGTTAAGCCTAGGGAGGCGGAAGATGACTAATTTTTCTTGAATGTTACTTGGATTTTTTAATTTTGCTGAAAATGTACTCTGTAGGTGCATGTACTTCTGCAACTGCTGAACTCAAATTATTATTTGGATAGATAAAAATAGTATCCTGTCACATCTTAAAGTTTGTTGGAAAGGCAAGAGTGCAATTTTACTTTTTAGAATGATTTGAATACAGACTAAAAAGTTGATGCTAGGTGCCAAAAGGATTAATTATTCCATCATTTTGAGTAATCTCTGCTATGTCCAGACAGGAAAAATCAATAGAAAATACGAAAGACAAAGGCCTCATTTTCATTATTAATAAAAAAATTCAACAGAACAACAGCCACGCCCCTAAAAAATGAGAGTGGTTTTCACATAGCTTTTCATTGCTTCTCAAAAGTGTCAATATCATGCACAGGTTTTGGGGAAAGACTAATACACAGCACTGTATTTATTTTACTAAAAATAAAATCAGCTTTCAACAATGTGTGCTGAGTGTTTAGAATTAATTTTACTCAAAACCAAGCTTCTTTAAGCAGTCTCCAGGTAGGCACCCCTATCTTTTGACCCTTGAAATCATGATTTGCTGGTGAAATCTTTAATCTTTTTTTATGCACTCAGCATGATGCTTCTTGTCCCCTGGAGTGGTTATTTAAAACAAACAAATAAAAAACCATCATAAGTTGACTGCATGGTAACTTTATTGTTTAATTTCACTGTTCAGTGGTAACCTGACATACCCTACTCTCTTGTTTTGATAATTTGTTGGTTTTTTTCTACTGTTTGTCCTTTTAGTTCCTTGCAAGAGTAGTCATGTTATCAGGCTTTATTATTTGCCAGAGTAATCCATTGCTTTTTAGTGAAGGGATTTAGGAAAAAAGACAGGAAAAATTATTGCCTCAAACTGAGGAGGCTGTGCTTTGCCCTTTTAGCCCCATAAAATAAGCTTCTTTGGAATTTTCTGAGGACTGGTACCCTATCCTGCTCAAACCCTCTGCCCTTGCTGCTGAAGCCCTGCAGCACACAAGAGTTTTTCATCTCTTGCTTTTTAAGACTGTGAAGATGGTGATGATGATGATGATGATGAAGAGGAAGAGGAGGAAGAAACTGTGGCGGCTGGGAGGGCAGTGACTGATTCTCTGAAATTAGAGCCATGCGTAAACGAAGTGAACATTTCCTCTGATGAGGACAGCGAAAACTGCCCCATATGTCTCAACACATTTAGGGATCAGGCTGTTGGGACTCCTGAGAACTGTTCCCATTACTTCTGCTTGGACTGCATTATGGAGTGGTCTAAGGTAATCTGTTTTGTCCCTGATGTCCTGTGGCCTCTGGTGTGTTCTGCCCTCTCCCCTCTGATCATGCTGTTCTGCTGTAATGAGATCAAAACACTGTAATATTTATATTTGCTTTTTAAGCTTTTTTACACAGACTTGTATTACTGCTGTATTTGACAGGTTTCGTGTTTGTGAAGTGTGGGTCTGTTTTTCTTGTACTTATCATGATCTGTTCTGTTCTCTGAAAACTGTAATGTCATAAGCAAGTGTATTTCTAGGCATCTGAAATTATTTTCTTGAAGTCAAGACACCAGTAATACTGGGTTTCTGTGTGTATGTGTTTCCTGTGTATCTATTGTTGTGGCATTGGATGGGGGTCTGCTGCAGCAGTGAACATTTAAACACAGAAAAGATATAAAAGGACATTGACTAAATCAGCAGTTTGCTCTGAATTCAGTTTTCGGTCAGAGTTCATTGCCACCTGTGTAGATCCTCATAATCATGAGTTAGAGTTACAACAAAACTTACTGTGCCTGCAGCAGTACTAGCGGTAATTAAATAAATAAAAATTACTTTGAATATCTTTGCAAACAATTTCTAGTTGCTTATTCATCCAAAAGAAAGAAAATGCCCTAAAATATGAGCACTATTTCAAGGCAATGTTTGGAAGAACTTTGATGTTGCATTGGCAAGTGAATAATAATTCAATTACTTTTGTATAATAAATGCTTTCCTAAAAATACTTGTCTTCTCTGATACAATAGGTTGATTGTAAATCAGATATGTCATATTTAAATTTTTTAAATGTCAAGACCAATAGCTGTTAAAATGATTACTACATGAATGTAATAAGCATTTAATTAGTAATTGAAGCCCTCATTTTTAAAAATTGAATCAAGTTGCCTTTGTTAACTGTATGAAAACTTCTTTCTTTCTAGAATGCAAACTCCTGTCCAGTGGATCGAATCCTCTTTAACCACATCAACATTCGGGCACATTATGGTGGTAAAATCTTAAAAAAGGTAAGGGCTCTACAGTAGCAGACATCAAGGTCAGTTGCCACAAAGTAGCTGTTCAAAGGTTAACATTTCTAGCATGTTTATCTGATATTTGGTGTATAGATGAATGTCCTGCTTGGTGTTCTTGTCTGTAAATTGGAGAGACATGGATTTGACAGATGCACCACTCAGCGTATAAGAAATTGGCTGGATGATTGCAGTCAAAGAGCTGTGGTCAATGATTCAGTGTCCAAGTGGAGACTGGTGACAAGTGGCATTCCGCAGGGATCTTTATTGGGACTGGTTTTGTTTAATGTCTGTGTTGCAGATGTTCACAGGTACACCTTTAGCAAGTTTGCTGATGATACCTAGCTGTGTGGTGCGATTGAGGGAACAGATGCCATCCCTCTGGAGGGAACAGATGCCATCTAGAGGGACTCTGACAGGCTTGAGATGTGGGCCTGTGTGAACCTCATGTTCAACAAGGCCAAATGCAAGGTCCTTCACCTGGATTAGGGCAATCCCAAGCACAGGTACAGGCTATGGAGAGAATGAATTGGGAGGAGCCCTGAGGAGAAGCACTTGGTAGTGCTGGTGGATGAGAAGATCAATGGGAGCTGGCAAAGTGCACTTGCAGCCCAGAAATCCAACCATATCCTGGGCTACATCAAAAGAAGTGTGGCCAGCAGGTTGAGGAAGGGGATTCTGCCTGTCTGTTCCACTCTTGTGGGCCCTTGCCTGGAGTACTGCATTGAGGTCTGGAGTCCTCACTACAGGAAGGGCATGTATCTGTTAAAGTGAGTCCAGGGGTGGGCCACGTAGATGATCAGAGGGCTGGAGCACCTCCCATATGAAGACAGGCTGTGAGAGAGTTGGAGTTCCTCAGCCTAGAGGAGAGAAGGATCTGGGGAGAACTTACAGCAGCCTTTCGGTGCATAAAGTGGGCCTACAGGAAAGCTGGGGATATGATTCTATTTTGAGATTGCTTTTTAAGCAACTGTTAGAATTTTTCTTCCTCCTTAACCACATTTCCTGCAGTATTGTGTGTGGATTGAAGTGTACTATCATTGCTGATGGCAAAAAGAGTAGTTTTCATAACTGCTCCTTTTGCATAAGGGACATTGGACTCTAAACGGTTCTGCGTTGATAAGCCTATCCACATGCGGAAAATGTCCTGCATACTGCAAGTGCTGTTACAATATATATGGGAATAATATAGATTATATGTGGTACCTTCCTTATGTCCTGCTAGCAGCTATACTGTGTAGCAGTTGGATTTGTAATAGGAGAGAGACAGGAGGCAATAGTAGAGCTCTTAGAAAGGCGCAGGTTGTGTGTGCTGTTTGTGTCTCAAAAGAATATTGAAAGCTATCATTACCCTTTATAAATATCAGAAACATGGTTGTTTTCAGGGGACATTGAGGAGTTTGCTCTGTTTTCATAAACTGATGATTTAAGTGTTTGCATTTTAACAGAAGTGCAAATTAGCATTTAAATCATGTTTAGGGGAAAAGCTGAACTTGTTTTCTTATTTTGTTCTGGGGGTTTCTTTGTTTGACTGTTGTTGAACTTATTCAGGAATTTTGGTTGCACTTCTCTTATAAAGCAGTTTTCTATAGTTGTTTGTGTCTGACAGTAGGCACATTTGGTAGATGTTTTGATCATGTGGAATTAGGTTGTGCTTCAGGTACTGTTCATTTGACAATGGATTTTAACAAGTGTCATGTTCTGCATAAAATGTGAATCTCTCTTTTACTTAGATTCCTGTTGAGAATACAAAAATTCAGGGTAATGATGGAGAAGATGATCCAACCTTCTGTGAGGTGTGTGGCAGAAGTGACCGAGAGGATCGCCTGCTGCTGTGTGATGGCTGTGATGCAGGGTAAGGAAGGTTGAAATGAATGTAGCACCCATGTGATTGCGAATGACACTGCAGGGCTGGCCAGTGTTTGGTCCACAGGCCCTACTCAGTCTGTAGGCTGCCCACTGCTGCTCTCTTCAGTCTCTGTGCTACTGCCACATGTCAGTTTGGCAGCATTTTAATTGAAAATGGTTTTGAATGAATTCTGGAACCCAAGTTGGGTAATGTTGAAAGGCTTTCTTGGGTAGCTTCTCTATAAGTGGTTTGTGAGACTGTTCAGTCTAGCTGCTCAACCTGTGAGGCAGAGAACACTTCAAAAGTCCTCCCTAAGGGGGCATCATGCTCTCTTCTTTCCCCTTGAGATTTGATAAGGATGAACATGATTCTCAGATGACGTGTGGAAGTCATTGTGGTTAGTCTCCAGGCCTGCAAGCACCTCTATGAAGACAGTGACTGGCCAATGCTTTGCAGCCTAGCTTGTGCCGTTACACAGAAGTCCTTGTCACCAGTTGTCTTAGTATTGCCAGGTAAATGTGGGATGCAATGCATTTATTCAACATAACAAGGCATTGCAATTGACCTGTGTCTAGTCATGCAAAATAAAATGTTCATAAGTACCAGTAATGTTAATATTGCATTGGTCTGCAGGAAACTTGTTTCCCCATTGCCTGTCTCCCCAACATCTCAATACTTCCCTGCTTTCTCGTTGCCACCATCAGTTTTGGATCTGCATGTTTCTTGTGGCTTGAGTTCAAATGGCAGGTGATACAACACCAGTGAGGGGAAGAACAGTCACTTCTCTGAGGTTTTTTTGAGCCTAAAGCAATCAAAATACCATCTAGATTGAAGACCCTTATATAACTGTCATGTAGCATCATTGCAATGATTTTAAAGGTCTTTTCTAACCTAAATGAGTCTGATTCTGTTTCTCTGGAGATTGCTAGAAGCAGATATGTAGACCGTAGTTTCAAGATTAAGAAAATATCTGCCGTATGTGGTGTGCAGGTAGAGGTAAAAGGCTCTCTTCTCTTGGTAAGGAGCACAGTGTTTGGGTTTATTTTACTACTTTTTTTTTCCCCTTTTGTCAAGGTATCATATGGAATGTCTTAATCCACCTCTGACTGAAGTCCCTGTTGATGAATGGTTCTGTCCAGCCTGTACCCCTGTGGGTGTCAGTCCTGTTGCAGGTAAGGGTTTTGTGGTATCCAGTCAAAGTAAATATTTTTCTACTGACTTAGATAATGTGAAGCATGTGCTGTTTTGAAGATATGTTTAACCCTGGGTTTTATTTGTTTTAAATAATTGTTTTGATAGGCATTCTCTCTTAAACCTTAAGAGTTGACTTGAACTCTTGACTGATAAGAGGATCTTGTTTATTAAGATTACAACAATTACAACGTGTGGAGCTGCTTCTTGTAAGCACTCTTTAACCTTCCTGAGGCAAGACCAGCACCTTAGTGCAACTGCATTGTATTATGCTGGAAAGAATTTACTGGAATCCTGACCTCAGATTGCCAAGGTAGCAGCAATTTCTGTTACATAGAAAATTGTCTTTTTGTGTAGCAGTCTGAAGCAGTTCTATCTGTGCTCATTTCCTTTTGAGAGAATGATGTCTGCCTTTGGAGGTTATTAGCTTAAGCAAGGGAATAGTCTTTTTTTTTTTGTCCGAAATTCTTGAAATGCTTTCACCTGTAGAAAGCCAAGTGATCTGGGCATCTTTTCTTTCAAGATACGGATCATGTCAGTGAAGAAGAGGTTGCTGCCCTCGCGGCTGATGTTATTCCTACCACCAGCAGGCTGCGCCCTCAAGTCCGAACCCGAGTTATAGCCAGAACTCGGCAGAGCGAACGAGTTAGGGCAACGGTGAACAGAAACCGGATAACAACAGCGCAACAAATGCAGGTATTTAGGAGTATTTGCTAATGAACCTCTGGAAAAGTTGAAACAAGTCCCCCCCCCTTTAAGTAGCTGAGCTATCTGTAACTGCACAGTGGTTAGTTGTTATGGAATTCTCTCAAACTGAGATGTAGAACGTGCAAATTGAATGCAGCACATGACCAAGACACTCTGATTTGAAATCTGCAGTAGCTTCCTCTGTTAAGCTGCATTTTTGTCACCTCAGCTGTGAGCAAAATTGTGATTTTTATCCTCAGTAGTTGTTAAAGCACTGTTTTTGAACCACTTGTGGGTTTTTTACCATACTTTTTTGCTGGAATAGGGCATGTTTTGACATTTGTGTATTTGCTTGTTTGTCCTCCTGCCCCTTTCCCCGTAGCAGTAGAACCTGTTGACCACTTTCATCCAAGCTGAAGAGAAAAAGTCAGTATTCTTATGGTTTTTATGTTTGTGAAAGTCATCTTTTTATTAAAGAGAAAAACCCCAGATGCTTCTGTCTTCAGTGATCTGTCTGGGTGAGTTCAACCACATTAACGAGTACCAGAGAATCTATGCAAGAAAGTGTACCAAATACCCAGGGTCCCTCAAGTCCTTTACTCACTGAACTGTTTGCTGAAAATGACTGCAGCTGAGATGTTTCTGGATGTTTCTGTTGGCTGGGATAATTAAGATCTTTTAGGTAACAACTAGTATGCTGCAAACTGAGAACTTTCAAACTGGGGGATTGCCTCCCTGCTTCGCTTTCTGGCTTTAGACAAAGCACTCTACCAGTCACTTGCATAAATACAAAAAGCCTTAAATTGCATAGGAGCATATGGTGACTGAGTGTGGAAGCAGAGCCTATAAATAACCTCTGTGGGACTAGTAATATGTTAATTGGTTCTTCATTAATGCTGATATCGAATTTGGTAGAAATGTGTGAAATTCTACAACTTTAAAGGAAGAGGAGTAGCTGACTTAAGGAAAGTTGTTCTTCCCCAGGGATTCTATGAAAATAAACTTGGTTTCATCTGACAATAACATGCCGGTTTGGTTTTGATTGCGTTATGTCTTTTGATTTTGTGTTTTGTTTTTGTTTTTTTTTTGCAATGATAGGAAAATTTGAAAAAGAGGGAGAAGGGAAGAGTGGATAAAACTAAGTATTTCTTTAACTTGGTCAGTTGGCTGTGGATTTCAGGTTGGATTTCAGGTTGGCTCTCCTTGGAGTGTGAAGCGCAGACTGGGAAAAGACTGATTTGGAGGTGAGGTAGGAGATCTGGCAGATTACAGCTGGATTAGAAAGGAAAACGTAAAGGTCAGGTGAGAAATAAAAAATAGACGAGATTTTGAAGTGCAAATTCATGAGCTGTACTTTTATATTCTGTAACATCAGGCAGAAAAAATAAAGGTAAATGAGGAAAGGCTTAAGGGAAGCAAAACAAAATGTCAAAATCAATAGAAAACCTCTGTTTTCCCCCAGTCTTACCTTCTTGCTGGTTGGAAAGAAGAGTCTACTGTTAATTAGCTGCCTGTTAAATTTCTCATCAAAATCATTGTAAGTGGGAGGAGAGAAGTCTGTAGTGAATCCCAAATCATCTGAATTACAGCAGTAATTATGGTTTTAAATAGGTGCCATGAGCAAAGATGTAGCTCACCTTAAGTTTTTATCATGTTTTTTTCCCTTGATAAAAGGACTTCTCAGAGTGCATTAGCAGCTGTTAAATTCATTATGTCCTCCATGGTGGAGGTAGTCTTATCTGGCTGTCAACCCCGCTGTCTCCAAACTCAGACCTTTTAATTTCAACTTTAGAAGAATTAATAAAGTAGTAAAACTTGATGAATGTTTGATGCATTGATGTTAAACAATGACATCTGAGTTGTCAGGGCTGTATGGTTAAAAAAAAATCTGTAGAAGGGTGTTGTTTGAGGTGAAAGTCTGGGTGAGGTAACTGCTTTTTTCTTTCCATACCTGTTTTAGAAATAGTATGTACCTATATCGTGCAGATGAGAGAGATGGTGCCTGGGGGCTTTACTGTTGCTTAGTAGCGTAAGCTTGAGAGCCCAAGACTTTCCATTCAAGAAGCCATTCCTAGCTTCACTTTTCAGTCCGCGGAGATTATTACAAACTATGCTTAGAAAGGCACTATTACTTATTCCCGTTGTCTCTGAATAAAAGTGCATCTTAGTCTAGCTTGTATCTTGAGTTGACTGAAGCTTAATTCCACTAGCTGAGGAGCACACAGGCTGTTGTCCTCAAATTGTAGAGTGATGGTGATTTCAAATTCTTGAAAAGCTTTAGTATTTGGAGAGGCGGCTTGTTTTGTAGTTCATCTGTTGTTCTGTAGGTGCCTGAAGTAGTGGTTTGTTAACTAGATGCACTATTTTAGCTCTTCTAGAAAAATAAATGTTTAGGCTAATGTTCAGGGCTTTTTTTACTGCATCCTGTTCTCCAAGTTAGAGAACATTATATAGTATTTATTTGCACCCATGATACTTAAAACAATGACATTCTGATAAAAATAACTCAGTAAAATAGTTTGGAGCATGCATTAGTGACACTAACACAGAAACCCAACAAAATTACTTTCATAGTAAGATGAATTAAAGCATATATTTCTGATGTAATTTTTTCAAACATTTTGCAGTTTGAAGCTTCTGTGCCTCTGCAAGATGCTCTAAAGCCATTCTCCTCTAGTGCATGCTCCACATTTCATCTGTGTACAAGCATGTGCTCTGGTAGCAAGTAAGCACAGTAACATCAGAGACCTCTTTGTATCTGATATGCACCTATGAAACTTCGTCAAGTCTTAATACATTGCACTTGTTTGAAGAAAGGAGAGGTGGTAGGGAAGATGTCTCTGCCCATGGTAGGGAGGTGGACTAAATCTTTAAAAGATCCCTCCCGAGCCAAACAGTTCTATGGTGCTATGACATTTTAGGAGTATGGTTGATGTGGACATGACTAGCTCAACATAGCTGTTGAGAGAAACCTGTTTTTCATGTCTGTTCAGCCAAATGAAGGAACAAACCTGTGCTATGTTTGCCCTGCTAGAAGGTTTTGAGTTCACATTCTGAAGCTCATGGTTCAGAATCTGTGTGCTTCACATGTGTTTGTGATTGACCCTTGAGTACAGAGAAGAATTCAAACCTTGTAGGAGCAGCCCCTGCTTATTGCAACAAAGCAATGCTCTGGAGGGGGGCTCACACCTGCCATTTCAAGTGAGTTCCCTGGGATGTCTGTTTGAAATGCTGCCTCTGGACATATTTCACAGCATTTGGATTTTAAGACAGGGGACCTGTACTATGTTGGCTTTTCAGTCTTTGCTCATCGCTCTTTGCAGTGTGATGAGCCAGAAGTCAGTTAGATGGATTTGAGAAGGTTCTTAAGTGAGCTTTCTCACTAAGGAAATGTCAGTTTCAGGGATTGTTCTCATTTAAAGAATCAGTTAGATTAGCCATGACTTGTAATACTCGGGGAGGCTAAAGAGCAAGGTCATAGTCTCCTTAATATGACAGTCAGTAGGTGAGAAAGATGACATAACTGCTTAACTGGCAGCTAGGTGACATGAATGCTTCTCATTCAAATCTCAAATCCAATTTGTATATATCGTTTTATAACTGACTTTTGGATACATGTATCATGTAAATTCTTATCCCCCATGCAGCACCTGCCAGGGTACCTCATGTCCTCTCTTCTGGATGAAACAATTGAAACAGTTGTAGCAGGCCTGAACACAGCCATCTATGAGCGTTCTCTTACACCACGGGCTCTTACTAGGCAGAAAAGAAAAACAGGTAAGGGCATTGGACGCCTTCTACGTTTCCAATCTGCAAGAACAAAAGCTTTGGGAAGATAAGCCTGAATCATAAAAAATACTCCAGATCAGCTGTATGCTGCCACACCTATGCAGCTACAGAAGTATAAAACATGCATTTTCTTCTTTCCCCATACTCCACCTGTCCAGAAATGTCTTGAAGGTTGCTTTTAAATAAATCCTAATGATTTTAATTTTTCTGCTCTGCTGTTGTAAGGTGATGCAGCTCACTGTAGGTCTGCTTGAGCTCCTTTGTGTACCATGGGGGAATGAAAAGAGTACAGGGCAGGTAAAATGCAGTGCAACTGCTTAGCCGGAAACTCGATTGTCTTTTGTCCCATCAGGTAGGAGAAAGAAAGTAAGAGGCAAAAAAAGAACTCAGACAAAATCTTCTGCCAGGAAGAAGAGTTCAGGGACACAAATGAAGAGATGCAAGCATCTGATAAGGAAGACAAGGGGCAAAAAGATGAGAGTAAGATCAAACGTGAGTTTCCACCAGTGTCAGTATGTACCATTTTTCAGCTATGTGTAGAAGCGCTGTAAGATGGGATACAGTGGAAAAAATACTGCTTTATAATGATAGCAGATAACTTTATTTTGGTGGGAGTATGTGCAGGATGTGTTCAGTGTCCTCCAGAAATACGCTGTACGTGAAAACTAATTGCAACTTACAGGCAGGCCTGCTGGATTTGCTGACAAATCCTGTTACTTGAACAGGAGGGATCACACTGCACACTTTGTAATGCCTTGCCATTCAGCTGTAGTGTTTACTTGATACTGATGCAATCTCAATTAAAATTGCCACTGCTTATTCTTTGTAATACACTATGGACTTTTGTGTCTGTTTTGTTGCAAATGCAGTTAACCCGCCATAAGAGCTCTCAAATCTTTCAATTGTGGATAGTGTTCTCATGTGAACAGCACTGAATATGCTACCCCAACTTGGGTTTTGTCCTCGGCTACCTTAAATTAGAGTTTACATCCTACAGATAGAACTGTCCCTCCTGCCCTTAATAAGGAATTGACAATTTTGGATGACGTTATTGAAGATTTTTAGAAGCTTATCTGATATGTGCAGGCTCTGTATGAAGTGACATTTAGGCCATAGTTAAAAGTTTAATAAATGCTTTAAAAAATATAGACAAATGCATACCACTTCTGCTACAAACAATAGTAATGACCTGTTGACAGAACTTAGCCTAAGGGAAGAATCTGGGGCTTTAAACCCACGGTATGTACCTGCCCAAACATACAAATAACAGTGTCTCTTTTGTCTGTGCAGGTGAAAAGTGAGGTTACTTCTCGTTCACGTATTGCAAGAACTCTTGGTCTTAGTAAACCTGTGCGTGGGGCCTCGATTCCTTCCCTACACAAACCAACAGAGCCCTCTCTTGGTCTGATGAGAGCAGATATTGGTGCAGCTTCCCTCTCTGTGTTTGGAGATCCATATGAGTTGGATCCTTTTGAAAGGTAAAATACCTCTGGACTATGATCAAGGACCTGGTAATTTCACGTGTTAGGTTGTTTGTACACATGACTCTGCAGAGTGTAAATCTCAGATCTGAAGACAGCTTTGAATACGTAGCTTATAATAACACACTGGCCTGTTCTTTTTTTCTTGGGCAAGTTATTGAGCTCTGAAAGAATCAGCCCTCTTTAAAGAGGTTTGCTGACATAATAAACATCATGAAAACCTTTAAGCTCTATGGGGTTATTCAAAGGGTTGAATCTGAAGGAGTTGGATCCTAAACAATTTCCTATTTCTTTATTTTAAGTGAAGATAGTTAAGAGTATTTGATATACAATAAATAGTGACTTCACACAGAATTAAACAGACCTGTGGAATCTTCCATGTTACTCCTTTTGCTATCTTCACTTTTCCAGGTACTTTAAATTCTGATGGAATCTTACTGTGCCATAGTTTGTGTCACTTTTTAGCTTTTTATTTTAGGGAGGGGGCATCTGAAATAAATCTTGCCAACAGTAAACTTCTCACTGAATTTGTCTTTTTGATCCTTTCATAAAAGGAAATTACCTGTTTAATACTTAAAAATAAAATTCTACATTTCAGTCTCTGGCTGAGTTACGCTGTTCCATTTATATAGCCACAGAAAAGCATTTTGCACAGATCTTTTTCTGGGTGTATCATAATAAAACAAACAGTACTATTAGGACAGATATGGTTAGGATGCATCATCTACTTTGTCTATTTGACATGAAAAACATTCAGACAATGTCAGGGTTCGTGTGTGTGTGTGTGTGTGTTTTGCCCACAGTAATGAAGAGGTTCCAGCAGATCCAGATTCACCAGTGAGTGCCAAAAGAAGAGTTCTCTCACAGTCGGCGCTGAGGTCTCATCGTCCTGTAGCTAGACCTGTTTCTGTGGGACTTCCCAGGTGAAAACTCATGAAGTTATTTATTTTATTTTTCTTAATTGTCCAATGACCTAACAAAAGAGTGAACTGGGCGATCATCCTGGTTTAACTCTTTCCATACTCTGAATGTTTTGAAAGTGTGTGCGTGTGTATGCCTGCACATGTGTAGATAAATAACCACAGCATTTTATGCAAGAATTATTTTTCTGTGTTGAAGGTCACAGGCCTATTATTTCATAAAATCTCTGTTGCACTGAAATATCAAATTGGTATTTCCACACTGATCTGGCTTTCTGTTTTGGGATTGTTTAGTAACCCCATTAGTATGTTTTAAATCCAAGTCTCATTAACCTTTAAAAAAACGCTTGCTTGTTTGAGAGTACTGGGGGAATCTAATTGCACATCCAGAGGAGGAGATGAGTGATGTACTAATACAATTCCTCTGCCATGCTCCTAGCTACGCTGTGAGTAGGCACCTACATATATTCTGACTGGTGCTAAACACTGATTCAAACTGCTTCATTTTTTCAAGATAACAGTGTAGGTCTGATCATGATTTGGTGGGGGAAAGAGAGGCAGCTGGGATGGAAGTAGCTCTAAAGTGCTGAGCAGTGGTTTATGCTTCAAAAATGCATCTTAAATGCACTGGAAAGTTAGTCTTGATACACAACACAGTGAACGTGACTCAAGATTCAAAGCATTTGCTTACTAAAACTCTGTTATGATTACACCCTTTTTTATCCTGTGATGTTCATGTGGGAAGTCAGTAAAAGCTTAACCTTCTGTTTGTCAGAGGGAAATGGGAGCTGGATCAATCTGGTGAAGCCAAAACTACCAAGTGAGCCAACCTGGCTGATCTCTGTTTATGCCCTTGATTTTGGTTTCTTTAATGTAATGTGTGTTTATAGAACAAGTGCTGTAAGAGTAAAGGAAATATAACCCTCTGAAACATGCAGAAGCAGTGTACCTGCCTTAAGTCCTGATCAAGAAGCAGAATCTGCCCCTGTGCCTGATCTGTTGGGAAGTATCCTGTCTGGACAGAGCTTTCTCATGATGAATAGTTCAGATGTGGTCATCAACAGAGATGGTTCACTGACAGCAAAGAGGGCAGGTAAGGGTTTGGTACTTCATAGTGCAGTTAGCCTATTTGTTTCATCCATGTTTGCCCTGGTCCTACAGGCTGCATAGCTTCAAACACTCTTATTGAATATTTGAGTATGTAGCATGTATTCAGTAGTTGCCAGCAGTAATTTGTCTAATAAGATTCTTATGTTCTGAAATAGTGTTATTTGTCTCTGTTTTAATTGCAGAGCTAAGATGTTACTGGAGAATTTTGTTTTAATAGATAGTTTTCTTCTTTCAGAAGTACTGCACTGTAATTTCATGCTCTGTTTTAAAAAATAGAGGACTGGATAAAGCAGAAATATCTTAGTATCCCCTTTGTGGGGCATTTGTCATGCACTGCTGCCATGTCTGTGAACTGGTTTGAAGAGCAGTGTTGAGGACCTTGGCAAGAAGTTTCTTTGCAAAAATAGAGTTCTAGAATACCTGCTGGCATCTTCATCCCTGTCTTCCCTTGGTATGATTTCAGAAGAATCTCTTCGAATTGAAATTGGAGCTTTATTCTTTAAATAAGTACTTGTAACATCCTCTGTTACAGTCATTTTTATCAACTAGCGACTACAGGATAATAAAGACTAGTCTGGTGATATTTACAAAACAGAATAATTTTTCCTAAACATTAGTATTTACCTCAAAAATGCAGTTGTCTGGCATTAAACCTTGAGCCTCTGATGAAAAGAGCTATTAGACTGCCTTATTACTGTGTGGCATGTCTGCAGACCAAAGCGGAACTTAAAATAGTTAGCTCAGTACTTCTCTTAAAGTTTAGGCAAAATGTCTAAATGTGTGCTGAAAAGCTCAATTGTTTGCTTGTATGCCGTAGCTCCACTTCATAGAAAATCAGTGAATGACTTGAGAGTGGATGATGGCTCAGGACATAACACCCAGCTGAGTACAGTACACTCGGGGACCATAGCAAGCAGCTCTGTTGCTGAACCTTCGTTTTCCTTGTGGCTGAGCACTCACACCAGAGACCCTGCCTCAAGTTTGTTTTTATCGCCTTCACCCTCACTGAGCAGGATTGAACCTGCAGCAAATGCTGCACAGACCACATCAGAAAAATCAACTGTAAAATCAGAATATTCAATGACACCCAGGTCTGTTCAGACTCAAAATATAGCTACTCTAAGCAGGAATGGCTCCAAGTTAGATGAAATGCCCAGATTTAATGGAAACTCTAAGAACTTTTTACCCAGTGAAAAGTCCTTGAGCTGTAACTTGAATTCTGGCTCTAAAGCTGTAGCAGTGAGGCAGACATTTTTAAAACCACCTCCTAAGAGAACTGACATCTTTGACCTTCCCAGGATACCAAAGATTAAAAAGGAAACCAGCAGCAAGCAGGTGGAATGTGAACCCACAGGAAGCCAGAGCGGTAATATCCCCAGCTCCTGTATAACCCAGTTGACTGGCAAAGAGGGCACTAATCATCTAGGAAAAGGTAGCAAGGTGGGAAGTCAGAAGTCAAATGCCAAGGAATCTCAGCAACAATCTCATACAAACGTGTTGTCTTTTTCTACGAATACTGGAGTGTACAGCAGTTTATCTCTACTGGGTGCCTCAAAGAGCAAAGGCCCAAGCTCTTTTGAGAGTTTTAAAATCAATATTCCTGGAAATGCAGGGCATCCCAGCAGACTGTCTAACCGAGGATTTTGTAACACCTTCCGCCCGATGGATGATAAAGAGCTACAGAAAGAGAGTCCTTCACTTCTTTTCCCAGTTAAGAAAAAACAGGTCAAAAGTGAAATATATGATCCCTTTGAGCCAACAGGGTCGGACTCGAGTTCAGCAAGCAGCAGTCCTGAAAGACTTGGCTCAGGGATCTCACTAACTGATATTACCAGGACTATTTCCATTGAAAATCCAAAAGTTCAGACACTTCAAACTGTCCGTCGTTTCACCCCTTACATGGTAGAAAATGTATTTGAATCTGGGGCTGACTCTGATGTACCATCTAGTAACACAGTGTCTCATGATGACGTGATGGTAGAAAGCAGGATTGTAGAACAGATCTCTGATACAGAGGAACAAGACAACATGGATGAGGAAGACTTTCTAAGCAGTCCTTGCACTTCATCTGCTCTTAAGCAGATTTCTAATGCAGAGTGTTTAAAGGAGGAAAGCAGAGAGAGCCCTAATGTGTTCTTTAATGCTGAAGAATTGATTAGACCCAACATTAATGTGAAACAAGAACCAGATAGTCCCTCAGCGAATGATGGGCAGCAGAAAGTCCAAAAAGTAGAACAAACAGAGAGGCAATCACGTTCCAGATCTTGTTCAAACTCCAGCTCCCAAAGCAAGAAGAAAGTAAAAAGGAAAAAGGCACATGACATAGAGCATAAGAGGTCCAGATCAGGATCTACGGATAGAACACGCTCAGGGGACCAATGCTGCAGATCTACCTCTTGGTCAGATGGAGAAGAGCTTAGAAAAACACACACTTTGAAACCCAAGAGCAAGAGGTCTTCTACTGACCGTTCTAGCAGTCACGAACGATCTAAAAAAAAAAAAATGATGCATAAAACCAAGGATAAAAAGGCAAACACTTCTTGTTCTAGGGAGGGAAGGAAATCTAGGTCATGTTCAGGTAGTCCTGGAAGTACTTCTGAGTTTTATGAAAATAGGAAGAAGAAAAGACTGTCTCGATCAAGATCAAGATGGAGAGAACGTTCCCGATCGAGTAGCATTGAAAAGACTAAAAGACAAAAGCACAGGAGAGACAAAAGCTATGAGAGGCATGATAAAGATAGTAGCTTGAGGTCAAGGGATAGAAAGAGATCAAGATCCACGTCTCAGGAGAGGAGAAAGTGGAGGTCTCAATCTCGGTCTACATCTCGATCTCGGGAGCACAAAAGCAGCAAATCAAAGGAGAAAAGGCCACGATCGAGTTCCAAAGAAAGAAAACACAGATCAAAAGAGACCTCTCTGCCTTCTCCGCCAGAAAAGGATCAAAAGTCTCTGGGTGAAAATGTGTCCAGGTGTCTGGAGGAGCCCCATTCCTTCAAACAAGACCACAAGGAGGAGCTAGTACTAGAAGAGCTTTCCATAACCATTCAGCCAAATGTAAAACTAAAGGAAATGCAGGCTGAGACCCCAGTTCAACTGAGAGAGGTCCAAGAAACTGTAAAGGTAGAGCCTGTTTGTCAGGAAGTGAGCAGTGAAACTGCATTCCCTATGCCAGAGATTACGAACGTTAGTGTTCCAGTTGGCAATGTGGATTCTTTTGCTGAAACAGAATTAATGACCAGTAGTGATCCAGCAGTGCTTCGTAGCTGTAGCAATGCAAACCTTGAGATTACAGTTAAAATAGAAAATACTGCATTATGTCCATCTCTGATGGAACCACCCCCAAAGAAGGAAGTTATCATGCACACTCCGACTGAGGATGCACCAATTCAAAGCTCGTCCAAAAGCAAGATAGCAGATTGTGTGAGGGAGGTTAAAGATGAGTGCCTTGTGTCAAATGAAAAAAACAGTAATTTCTGCAAGCCTGAACCAGAGGTGGTGCCTCAGGGTTCTATGTTGAAATCAAAAGCACCAGTGAAAAGAGTTACCTGGAATCTTCAAGAAGAAGACAGCAGCACACTGGCTGTGGGAAAAGCTCCAAGTAAGTCTTTCTTTTGGAAAACAAACAGCAGTTGAAGCAGACTGTATAAGGCCTAGGGTTTTGTTGCCTGGCTAAACTTGACTGAAGTGTAACAGCTCTGTAATCTGAGCTGGGGTGGTCCTGTGGTTTCCGATCCTAAGAGATGGTATCTTGCACTGCTTGAAATTATGAGGCAAGTTGTGTTAATGAATCAGAGAGGACATGCTGTCAGCACTGCTTAGCTAGCCAGCAGCAGCTTATTTGCATATGAAGCATGTATTACAACTTGATCTCTGAACTGGTAGCCCACGTTCCACCATTTCTGCACTTAACTAGAGTGGTTACTTTGCCTTCAGAATATATAAATATTTGTTGGAGCTGAGGAGTGTGACAAATCTCTGTACTTGTTTCTGTGAGCTCTGCTAAGCCAAAGCTGCTAGAAACAGTTTGGCTTGGTACTCTGTTGTGTTTGTTGACAGTTTCTTATGTGGGTCTCATTGATTACTCTCATAGAAACACAGTAAAAAGTAATTGCTCAGGGGGATAAGACCTCTATTAAGAAGCTTTAAAATGTTGACTATCGAACAAAATCCTTTATTAGCTAGTTTTGTTGTTAGATCTTTTTTTTAATATAATTGGATGTGAATCTTTGACCCATTAGATTTATTTTGTTCTTAAATGTTTTCTTTTCCATCTCTCGGGGAACCTAGGGATGCCGTTTTACAAACTTCAGCGAGCAAAAGAAGGGGCCTGGAAGGCAGAGGACTTGAAACAAACATTAAATCAGGTGCAGTTGAATGAGCCTCCTCCAACAAATTATATGATTCTTGAGCCTATGTTTCCTGATCTAGATTCCTCTCAGGTTGGTTCCTATTCTGGCTCCCAAGTGTCATGGAAGGCATCCCACCTCATCTGTGCCCTCATTGTGCAACACCCTCCTCTCATGGCAGTTTGCCTTCCTCTGCATGTGGTACATTTCATATAGCTCTTACACCTCAGCAATCCTCTAGTCATTTAACCTCTTAGGTGGTTGTTGCAGCTGAAGAAGGACATTTTCTTGTAGTGGTGCACTAAACATGCAGCTTTTGTTTTCAGCAGTTACCTGTGGAAAGATGGAGTTGTTTGAGAAGCAGAACTTGTGAAAGACAGTGCTGTGAGCTTCTCTTTGATTTTGATCAGGCCGTTAAAATTGTCCTGGTAGTATTGGTCTGTGCCATCAAATTTGTGCTGTCCAGCAGTTAAAATGTGAATGGTGTTAGTTCCTTGTGCACAGAGACCTAGTTGAGGGCAAGGATGTTAGCCTCCTTGATTTAAACTAGCAAATATGTGCCTGTTTGAGTGGATATAAGGTACTCTGAAAGCCCTGATCTGATGCTCTCTTGTAAGAACAAGCATTTACAAAATTGTTTCACAGGTGTACTGTCAAAATACACCTTTGATGCCACCTCTGCCCTCAAGCGTTCCCTCCTACAGCCCTGTCAGCCAGCCCACGGTTCAGTTTATCATGCAGAGTAGTCTTCCAGTGATTGGCTGCACGGCAGGACAGAGCCTGACTCCGGAGCTGGGCAGCTGGGCTACTGGATCTGAACCAGGAATCCAAGCCCTTTCTGTTGGAAACGCAGAGGAAGAGATCAAAGCACTCAAACCTCCAGTGGATAAAATGAAAAACGAGGAAGTGAGTGAATGCTATCAAGTAGCAAATGCGTAACATTAACGGGCTGTTTATTTGAACTTGTAAAATTTGGGGGGGGGGGGTTTACCTTTCTCTGTGCTGTGCTTTTCTAGCTCTTATTGTCACTGGTGGTTTTGGTGACTGACTGTGCTAACCCAGTAGGCAGTCCTTTCTTTGAATTCTTTTGTGATTTACTCCATTTGATGGTTCGGCTTTCTACAGCTTCATCGCAAAAAGACAGAGAGGGATTAAAGCATCTAAAATGCATTCTTAAATTTCTGGAATTTTCTTTCATGGGACTTCCCAGAAGCCAGAATGTCCAGTTTTCTCGAAACACTTGGTTTTCTTCTTTCCCCTCTAGCTTTGAAGTTAATGTTAATTCTTGTAACAGTCCCATAGAGAGGTGGGACCGCATCCTGCTACTTACCCGCACTGAAAATGTGGAGATAGTTAAATACTTCAGAGACTTTGCGGTGCTAGTCCCTGTTGCGGAGTTTTGCGTTTGCTGTACAGACCACCTGCTCTAAGCATAGTGGGTGTTAATGCAAGAATTTTTTAGCCCATTATTTTACTTTCCACCACAAAACCAAACATATACTTTTCCCACCAAACATACTTTTATGAGCAGCAGTTTTTATGAACTTGTTTTGACGGAATGTGTTCTGATGTCATCTGTAATCCTTAATTTATAGGCAACTCTGCAATTTTCAGAATGCCTTTAGAATGAACTGAAGCTTTATATTTGCCGCTATCAGTGCTTTTAGAATTTGATGGATATGTTTACTTCAGACCTGTTTGAAGGGAAAGAGGAGACTAAAATTAATAAGCAAATATTGTAGTCCTTTGCTTAAAACATGTTCTCCAAGATGCAGAATAAATGTTATATATAAAACAAGAGTTCCTCATAGCACAAACTGGCATTTTTTTCAAGACTGCAAATTGCAGTAAAGGAAATCACTTTGTGGCTGGCTTTTACCTGGATCGTTGAAATTGTGAAATGAGCATTTTCATTGTTAGAGTATTTAGAAACTATTTCCAAGGTAGCACAAGGTAATGAACGTCTCTTTGCTGTGCAGTATATGAAGAAGCTTCACATGCAGGAAAGGGCTGTGGAAGAAGTGAAACTTGCAATTAAACCTTTTTACCAGAAGAGGGAGATTACAAAGGAGGAGTACAAGAGCATTCTTCGAAAAGCAGTGCAAAAGGTGAGGTGACGGTGAAATGGAGGAGGAGCTGTGCAGATAGTTAAATAACTGGAAGTACTTTGGATTGCACTTGCCAACTTCAACAATTATATGCTGTAACTGAGTAGAAAATCTTTGGACTCTGACTCACACTCTGCAGTGATGAAGCAGTAGTTGCTTTAAACAGGACTGAGTGATGCCATTGATGAGAGCTGCCAGACTGTTCATTTCAGAAGATAGTGTTTCTAGTGGTCCAGAACATTGCTAAGGTTAAGCTGTAAGCTGAAATGTTACATAACATGTGCCTTGGGTGAGAATGGTCAAATCTTATCTATTTAAGAACTTAACCAGAATAGTCAGGCTGTTTCTGATAAAGTAAGAAAATACTTTGTATGTTAATTCTTTGAGCATCTGTGATGTCCCTGAGCTTTGAAAGAGGGCCTTGCAATTTGGCTGATGTTGACTTTGTCTCAAATCTTATTGCTGGACAGATAATGGCCTAAAAGGACCCGATTGGTAGGTAAATGTTGTCTTGTAAGAGTTAGTACTGCTCTTGTGGTCGAGGCAGTTAAATGATGCCCTGGGGGACTATATTCTTTCACTACTCTGTCTGCGTTCTTTCTTTCACTGAAAAATTCCATCAAAAATCAAAATTCCTTAGATAATGGCTGGAATTTCACATCTTCTACATGACCCATGTGAGCAACAGTGATTGTTTCTGAAGTCACTGTTAACTTTTCTCTGAACACTGAAAGGTTTTTTGTATAGTCTGTTCTTTCTCCCATATCTCAAAGAGGACCCTCAAAACTGGCAGATTCTTTTAATCTGAGTATAGCTTCCTCAAAATCATCAGAGTAATGGGAAACCAACTTCTTGGTTACCATGTATTGTGTAAAACTGGATGGATGGAAAAGCCTATGGTAAAAATGAATAATTCTGCTTTCAGATATGCTTCTGCATTCAGTGGATGCTCAGTAGATAAGCCCTGAGCTATTTCTGGAATGCTTGAAATAAAATATCACTCTTATCCTTGTTGAGTTTTCTTCTTTATGTATCCTGCTGTGAGACTGGAGGGTGTATGTGGGAATCAGTCCCCTGGGAAGCTTAGGGCTTCTCTATCATTTGTTCGTTGCCTGCCTGAACTGCTGTAATGCTGTTAATTGACCAAATGCCTTTTCTAATCCCTTAGATCTGCCACAGCAAAAGCGGAGAGATCAACCCTATGAAGGTAGCTAATCTAGTGAAGGCATATGTGGAAAAATACAAGCATATGAGAAAACATAAGAAGTCTGACGGTGAAGATGCACATGAAGTGGAAAACTGAGAGCAAGCTACAGCAGCATGGCTTGGGCTGAACTTATTATGGCTATGAATACTATGCCAGAGGGAATAATAGGATCTCAGTTGCCTCTTATTGAAAATAAAGGACAGAGAAATGAGATTATAATAGGAATTATCTGTGGAACCTTCTTTTGAATTGTTTCCATATGGGAATGAATTTGTGTGTTTGGTTTTTTTGATTACCTACAGATGCAGAACTAAATAACAATGAACTGCCTCAGACCAGCAGATTAATTCGAGGGGAAACACAGAGATTAATGTTTGGGACTCCTACATTGCTACAGCTTTCGGGGTTACTTTGATTACATTTTTGGGCTGTACACCTGTCTTGCTAAAAGTTTGAAACTGGACACCACTTTTCATATGCAGTATATTTAGAGCTGTATACTGTATACTTTGTGTTTATTTATCACAATATGGGTTGTCTTTAGAAACTTCTGATTTAATGCTTGAAATGTTGTATTTTTAGCATGTTTGAGGGTGAGTGAAGCTTTCTTTGCTCTTTCATTTGGGGATTGGAGAAATGAGCTAACCTTTATAAACTGACTTCAAAAACACTGCTCAAGCTGTGATGTTTATGTATGTTCTGTTGGAATATCTTGTTAAGGGAACAGTCTAATTTCAGAACAAGAGACTGTGTTGCACTTATGTAAATAATGCACTGATGGCTGGTTTTGTGTCTGCTTTTCAGAAAAAAAAAAACAAAACAAAACAAAAAGCAAGTATTGTGAATTTCCAGGAACAAGCGGGAGGGATAGGGTTGAACTGATGTACAAAGCAGAAATGTGACAGAATTTATAAAGTTATTTTGAATGGTTCTAGTCCTATAGCAGATGTCATTTGTTTCTTACAGCTGCCTCTTTCCCTGGCAATTCTGTTTAAACCTGCATACTTGTCTCTTGTGTAAGGAATACTGTGTTTCTAGAAGAGAATTGAGGTTGGATTAGTAATTGTTCCTCTTCATCTGGAGGAGGACTGGTTTTGCTAACAAGAAGCAAAGGAGTCCAGCACATATACTGACTTCATCTTGCTTTCTTTAAAAGCACTCCTTGCCCACATCTGCTGCAATCTTGTAAGTAATCATCTGAACTACAGTCACTGACAAACATATTCAGCACCCTCGAACCTGACAGAAAGCATCATTCCCCATCTGATGGTGTTAGGGAGAAGACATTTAACAGGGAAGCTATAGAGAAAACCAGCAAGTTACAACTTAGAAACTGGCTTTCCCTTCAGTAGTAACTGAATGTATAGGGCCTATTGGACTGGATAGCAGAACACATCTTATGTGGGGGCTTTCTTAACCTCTTAGAGTGCACTTGGGAACTTCTTTTGTTGAGGAGGGTCTTGCTGCTTGTCTTCAAAGAGAAAACAGGCTCTCTGGGATGAGCTTTACAAAGCAAATAACTACTTTTTTTTTCTGGTGAGTACAGGAAAACTCACAAACAGCAAGATCTTTGATCCTTTGCAAGCCTATAGGTCAGTACTGTCTGGACTGGCAAAATGCTTCGTTCCCATCATTCACCATCCTATAGAGTGTTTATGGATAAGCCCTTGATATTTTGGTGTTTATCTTCCTTGGCTCTGTTTGCTTCCTGTTTGAAAGTGCACCATGAAAGGGGTATAAGGGATTGATAACTTTGGGCTTTCTTTGAAGATTTTGGACAAAGGCTCTGCAAAAGAGTAACTGGAAGAGAAGCTTTAGTTTTATATCTAAACTTTAAGCTAGAATATCTACCTAACAGAGGGGTGTGGGGTTGTAAATACAAACACTGCTGGTAGCTCTCTTGACAAAATACAGTTCAGAAACTTTCATGGCACTGTTGGCACAAGAACAGGAGAACATGATCTAGTTGTGAATACACTGAGGCTGGAAAGTGGACACCTTTGGATATATTGGAGGAACAATTCTGGAATAACATGCCTGCATGAGTGAAAAAAGGGCAGGTGGTGTGAAAAACAAAGCTTGAGCAAATAATAGAAGCAACTACACTGTTGACCAGGAAACCAGTGTCAGTCTGTTTTGCTCTTCAGACTGTTTTGCTGCTTTCAGTTCTTGGCTGGCGTTAGCCTTGAATTAGCAGTAAGGTGATGTAAGGACTGTTACATTTCAGTTGCCTCTGAACCTGCCATTGCCTGGAGGAGCCATGAAGCTGAAAACTATACCTTCTGCACATGCTTTCCTTCAAAGTTAGGTGAAGAAGAACACTGGTTCTTTTGTTCCATCTACTGTTAAAAAATAAATCTATCAAATTGTAACCTGCACCCTGGCAGAGGCAATACCTCTTCCGGCATACCCTAGTATACTCTGTACACTACTTGCTTTTTTTTTTTTTTTTAAAATTTTGGATCAGGTGCTGCCACCTGTTTGAGGAAAGAAATGTTGTTTTATTCAACATGTGCAGCAGTTTGGTAGTAGCATAACCTCTTGTTGGTGTCCTCTCCCTCCTCTGCAACAGTAGTAACACCAAATGCTCCTTTAGCAAAGGCAGGGATGCTACTTTAAGAAGTTAACTCAGGAGATACTCTGCCACAGTCTTTTCTCATAGGTGACCTCCAGAGCTGCATTTGGGACTTAGCCCTGCACTGGTATGTGGCCAGAGATGCTTAGGTTGTTGGGAGTTCCTTTGAGGCTGAATGAAAAAAGAGAGGGTGGGGTTCCCAGGCAGAGCTCGGGAGGCGGGGAGCAAAATGAGAGGAAATGAAAGGGAGAGGCTGAATGACTGGAAGGATCCAGCGGTGCCACGCTGCAGGGCCATGGCCCAGCCCAGAGCCTGTGAGTAGCTGCCCCAGCTCTTTGCTTTTCTGGGTGAGAGTGATGGTGGGAGCCCTTTGGGTTGGCTTTCTTGATGGTGCTGGAGGAGAGGCCAGGTGTTTGGGAGAGGGTAAAAGCTTGCTTTTGTGCTGGGCTTGTCCCACGTTTGGCTGGTGATGCTGAGGACTGATGATGAGTTGGTCCTGAGCAGGGTGCCTTGCGCAAGGGGATGCCACGCTAGGCATCATATGGTAAGGAAGTGAAACAAGAAAGAAGAAAGCAAATCAGACCATGTTTTGTTCTAGTACTGTGTGATCCCCACTGCCACATCCCTCTGGTGCTCTTCTTGTCTAGAAACTTCTCTGCTCTAAACGCTCTCCTTTTGCACATGCTCTCACCACCTCCAAATACCTTCATGCACCCTCTCCTACAGGGGACCCCACTGTTCCTGCATTATTCCCCTGGTCTCACAGGGCTGGGAGTGTCTTTGCATGGAATTGCAACATGCATCTGGAGTGGAAGAGAGGATGTGAGAGAGGAAGTGTGTGAACTCACTAGCCCTGGCCTCCACTCATCTCCCTAACTGGGCTAAGAGCTGGGGGTAGGCTGGGCAAGTTATTTGGCGACCAGCTTTTCTCCTGATGTTGATTCTGCCCTGACAGCTGGGATTAGAAACCTGCCAATTTCAGGGTAGATGCATCTGTGGCTGGAGCTCTCACAGTGCTTTAATGAGAGCAGAGCAAGGTGCTTGAGCTACATATCAGCATCCGGTGGGCACTGTTTCTTCCTGTGTCTTCAGGCCCAGCTAGATCCTGTGCCTCAGCTTTAGTTTCTCTCTTGAGAGGGCACAGGACCTGCTCAAGCAGCAGCTGTGGTTATCCTGTTCAACCAGTTCCTCTGTTTTTCCTCTGCTTTTTCTTGCTGGCCAAAATGAACCCAAAGTTATGCAGAGCTCAAGGAAAAAATAGTCTGCAACCCGAAGGGTGAAACTCTCTCTTAACCACCTTCCCTCTCTCATGTGTCCAGGTCAGGAGCAGGAGAATGGTTTGCATGAAGTGGCTCTCTCTACCCAGAGGCTGCGTGTGCTGCCTCCAGCAGTCCTGAGCAACCCCGCGCTGGAGAACTTTGACCTCGACAGGAACAAGCTCAGGAACATCAGTGCCATTTCTAAGCTTCGCAATCTGAAGAAGCTGATATTGTCCAAGAATGAGATTGTGGACTTTCCAAATGAAATACAAAGTCTGATCTGCTTAGAAAACCTTGATCTGAATCAGAACCAAATCCGGGCCATCCCAAAGGGGGTTTTCTCCCATCTCCCCAGGCTTAAACACTTGAGGCTGAACAATGGTCTCAGTGCCCTCCTGGCTGCTTGTCGAGACAGTCTCCAGTACCTCAACATCTCCAATAACCTGTTCTGGACCTTCCCCCAGCCTGTCCAGCAGCTGGCCCACTTGCAAGAGCTCCACATGCAGAATAATGCCCTTCGCCATCTCCCCAAGGAGCTCTTCCAGGGGGAATCCCTGAAAATGTTCAAGGCCAATGGGAGCTCTCTCCGGGAGCCACTCAGTGAAGTGTGCACTGGTGGCATCCATCAGATCCAGAACTACTTCAACCAACTTTAGCACAGTTTGGGGCAGGAGGACAAGAGGGTCAAAACCATGTTCCTGGGGGCCTCACTGGCAGAGAAGTCCACCATCTGCAAAAGCCTGAAGCAAGGGCAAGCCAAACTTGTGCCCAAGGAAGAGCGAACAGTTGGGATAGAGATCAGTGAGTTCCAGATCAAGGACTTCACGTTTCTCTTCTGGGACTTTGCTGGCCAGCTGGAGTACTACATGACTCACCACGTGTTCCTCATCCCACAGGCACTTGTGATTTTTGTCATCAATCTCCACATGTGAGGACTGAGCTGGTTTGGATTCAAAGAGGAGTGGGAGAAGAAAAAAGAGGTTGAGAAAGCTTTCCCCTGTGTGGGCTCACACCATTTCCATTGGACTTCAATGTCTGATCTCCTCGCCGCTGGAGCAGCTTACTCCCCCTCTCCCCCTTTTTTGCAGATCACTCTTCTAATTAAGTCACTAGATCTGTCATTACCTTACCAAAAAGTCCTCTGTTTTGAGGGGTTAGATGAGCAATGTTAGGTAACATTTGATCCCCATCTAAATGGCTTTGCTTTCCACCTTGGAAATACCTCTGTGAGCCCTCCTGTATCTTGACGATGCTTCCTGAATGTAGAAAGAGCATCAGTCTTGGGCTTTGTGATACAGAGGGATACTCCCAACCACAGCCAGGATGGACTCTGCTACACCCCGTAGCTTTAACTGGCTTAGCTTAAGGATGGGCAACTTAAGTATGAGCTTGGATATGGCACATGACAGCTTAGGAGGTCTTAGCTTTTCTCCACTAAACTCCTGGGACAGCACAGGGTGCATGGTCAGGCCAGTGCTGGTGGATGTTGGCTGGAGATCCAGAGAGTTAGATGTGAATTTGGGATTTTCTTTCCCTCCCTCCTTAGGTATCAAACTAATGACAAGACTTTCAAGGAGCTCGTCGGTTTCTGGATCAATGACCTGTTCATGACAGTCCCAAACTCAGTGGTGCTTCCTGTGGGAAGGAACGCATGTGGACTGCTGCCGGGAGGAGGAGGTGGAGGAGAAGCGACACAACATTATGGCCAGGATCACAGTTATGCTGGTGGAGAGAAAAAGCAACCGCGCTCATTTCATCAGCAACCTGGAAGGCTGCGAGGAGCCTGAGTGGGAGAGGCTGAAGGAGATTGGAGAACTGCACATTAACCGTAAGGCTGCAGTTGTAGTTCCTTGCTGTCTGTGGTCACCCTGCTGTTGTTTCTGGCAGTCTGGCCTGCTACTGGTGATGGTGACCTGGTGCTAATGCATCAGGCTGCTACTGTGGTTGTTCCCTGGGGCTGGAGTGGATGTATAACACCTGGCTGTGGCCTGCTGGGTCCTTGTCCCTGCTTGTTGTTGAGCAGCTCCTCCTGTGGCTTTTAGCAAGTGCCTGGGGAAGACTATGATGGGGCATTTACCATCCCCAGGTGATTTTCCAGGAACTGCTGCAGAACAAAGGTGTAAAGGAAGTGCTATATGAAGCTGAGCCAACTGTGTGTCCCATTCCTGATGACCTCCTTGGCATTAGGTCCCTCCTTTATCATTCAGGCTAAAAGATTCCTCTGGATATGCTTTTGGCAGATGTGTGCTTTCTCTCTTCCAGATTTTAAATTTATTTGCTGTCAACTGCACGGATCACTGTGATATCAAAAAGCTGGAGGCTGCTATTCTGGAGCATGTGAAGAATGAGGAGCTCTTCCCCGAGGTTGTCTGGGTGCTGCCTCCTGTCTACAGGCAGGTGGAAGCTGCCATTGTAGATATTGCACAGAGCGAAGTGTTGGCAGACCATGGTGAGATCCATCACCCCTGTCACACCTTTGTGGGAGGACCTGTTGACCTATGGCTGGGACAAGCTGTTAAGTACTTGCTGCACTTTCTGGCCTGCTTGCGTGTTGATGAGGTTGCTTCTGAAGACCTTCCAGGGTTATTGCTGGAGCATTAATTTCTACTACCCAGCTCTGTCATTACAACTATCTGCCCTCAAGGCAGGTGCCTAGGGAAAAGCATAGGAAGAAAGACCAAGTGGATCTTCACCAGGAGGCTCTGCCAACTTGTGCCTGGAGGTACTCTGAGCTGGCCATTTTGGCTTGTTAGTTTATTTCCAGTGACATAGTTCTTTCTCCCCGTTGTCCTGTATAAGCAATTAAAAATTCTTGCAGGAAGAAGGTCTTTCAAAGCTTTTTCCAAACCTGCATCCTGCTAACTTTATTTAATAGCCCCTACCCTCCCTTAGCCCCTTCTCTGTGTTTCCTGTGACTTAGTAGGACTAGCAGGCATCCCTGGCTCCTCACTTATGTACCTAAAGCACGTATGAACACAACCAGTACCTGGTGTCATCTCTGGTTCCCCTGGCCACTGTAGGATTAGAGAAGGAGGAGTAAATGCTTTTCTTTTGTGGAGACAAGTCAGGTTTTGTTGCCTGTCTCACTGCATGACTAAATGTCAATCTGAAGTTTAGTTGGCAAACGTAGGTTTTCTGACTGGAAACAAACCTGCTCTTTCAAACAATGAAAAAACTCAATATTAGCCTCATTTTTTTAGATGCTTCATTGAGGTTCTGGCAGGCGGTTGGCATCACTGAGGCAAGTCAAGATCATGAGGGCTGCAGGGTGGCAGAGGGACAGCTGAGGATGGGCAAAGCATTTTGGGCCACAGCCATGGAGCATCGTGCTGGTCCTAGGTGCTTCCCCAGGGACAGCATGGGTGATATTGGGTGCTGCTGGTGTTTGTTGGTTCTCTAAAGCATCTGCCTTGGAATGCTGGTCTCCAAGTGGTGTGTGCTGAGCTTCCGTGTCTCCCTTTAGGCATGATGGACTTCCAGTACCTGCTCAGCAAACTCTCCCAGTATGAGCACTTGTCCAGCCTGGGCAGAGCGCTTCCCCAGGATGTCCTGCGGTACCTCCACAGCCCTGGGCTTGTCGTGTGGTATGAGGAAATCAAGCACCTGGAAAGTACTGGTTTTCTCCAGCCTACTTTCCTAATAACTATGTTTAAGGTGAGTGGGGGTTCAGGACTATCTTCTCTGTGGAGCCCAAGCTCTGCACCTTTGCTGGGCTCCGCTCATTACTCCCTCTTCTCTCCTTCTCTTTCCACCCAGCTCCTCGTGAGGTATTGCTTAGTCCAGCAGCTCAAGAGCATCTCTGTGGACACACTGATTGGGAAACATGCCACCATCAGAGACAGGTCTAACTGGGTGTGGACCTTCAGGTCAAAGGCAATCCTGTGCCACCAGGCTGTGCATGCCTTGGTGAAGCACCAGCTCTGCTCAGAAGGGATGCGGGACGTGTTTGAGGAAATCATGGGACACAGGTTCCACAGAGGGAAGCCTCTTCAGCCTCCTGGAGCACTTTGAGCTCTGCCTGGAGGTGAGGTATGCTGAAGTGCTCAACCCCCAGGCCAGTGAGTTTGTGCCTGGGAAGCCATGGGAGACAACATGGGGCCAAGGCGAGTCCTGGTACTTGTTCCCAACCTATCTGAACCAGACCGAAGAGGCCTTTGAGGCGTGGGGAGGAGATCACCCTGAGGACCTCCACATCCCTGCCTACTTCTCACCTGAAATACCTGAGGGTTCCTTCCAGAGGTAAGCAGTGGTTTCCAGCCCTTGATGAGATAATATGCTCAGGGTTTGCTCAGCACAGCACCAGTATGACTGTCAGCAAGCCCTTAGCTGTTGAGATCCTATCCCCTGGGGCATGAAGACAGGACTCAGGAGACTGGGGCGGCTTCTCAGCTCTGCCACAGACATACGGAGATCTGGATGAACCATTTCGATATTTGCTGCCTGGATGTGAGCAAGGACCACACTCCTCCTGGTTCACCTTTAATCTGAGGTGGCTTTTGGCTATTCTGTGCCCATCCGGGCAGTCAGAGGTCAACCTGAGGATGACCCAATTTCCATGGGTGCTGGGACAGTTCATTCCAGGCATTCTGGAAGGTCTCCTGTCCTTGTGTGTTTCTCTAGACTTGTGTCGAGTTTTATCTGATGACCAGCTCTGGAAGCACCTTTGGGCTTAAGAGGCTGCTCCTGCTGCTTGAGCTGTCAGTAGGGCAGGGATCCTCATTTTGTGTTTACCTTTGTTTCTGCTGAAACTGAGTTATTTTCAAGTCCACCTGGTGCCACACTTCCTCCCAATGTTAGAGATAAGCAGGGAGGAGGGCAATGAAAGCCATGGGCAATCTCCTTGCAGGTTCCTGGTGAAAGCTGGCTCCTTCTACTCTATGCACTGTGTGGCCAAGGCAATCTGCCTGCTCATATGTAATAGCAAACCTCTACTGATAAAAGAGAATAACCAGAGGGCCTACAGCTACCTGGAGCTCTGGGGAAGAAAGCCAGGTAAGAATCCCTGATCCTTTTTTCATGAATCCCAACCACACGTCTCTCCTTAGCTTCCCACCACCCCCTCTAGGCAGAGAGTCCCAGAAGCCCCTGCCACACCTCCTACTCTGGCTAGGGTTCAGTTAAAGATTTTTCCCTTTCTCCATACAACCTGGTCAGAATTCCTCTCAAGGCATCACATGAAATTGGCAAGACAGGTTTTTAGTCTTCTCATGGAGAGAATGGGTCATCGTTCCTCATAATATCCCAGAAGAGTACAGTCTCAAGCTGGGTCTCGAAGTGACAAGCAAAAGGGCCATTGAAGTTGGGGAGTTCTTCCAAAATATCTTTAAATTCCCCTTGAATGCTGATGGGCCTTGGTTAACTTGAGAAATGGAGCTTGTCCAACCATTCTGGCTGTGGTCTGGCAGGCAGGAAGCGACCATCTCCTGGTGGCTGTTGAGTAAGTAAGTGAGATATTCTCCTTTTACCTGGAAGGTTTCCAGTTTGCCTGGGACTTCCTCATGGCAGTTGTGTTCATCGTTCAGAAGCTTGCTGAGGAGTGGCTGGGGCTGCACATGTGTCTGAAGACCCCGCATCGAACGGCTGACTGCCCTGCAGAGCGCATCTGGCTAGACGTGGATGGCACCAATGCCAGGTAAGTAAGTATGTGTTGCATCCCTCCAAGCCGAGGTCTGCAGCTGGTGGTTGCTACTGCAATGCTGGTGGGCCTGGCCAGCTTCTAAAACCCATGCAAAATTTGATGGGCACTACATTGCAGCCCATGTCCCACTGGAGTGTTAGCATTCACTTGTGTGGGAAATTCAAGCACAGAAAGCAAGGTGAAAAAGTTGAGACGCTGATGCTTAGGCAAGCGACCACATGTTCCCCATTTCATGAAGAGGTGAAGGTGCTTAGGGACCTGGGAAGACAGCAGTCGTCCCACCGATGGCAGGATTTCAGGGTAGAAAGAGGGAGCCTTTTCCATGAGCTTGGCACCATCTTCCATGGGAAGTGCTGAGGGCAGCTCCTGCTCTGTTTTCTTCTTGGGGATTTTTCCTCCGCAGGACAAAGGAAGACATTAAAACCTGTGGGACATGTGGGCACTGCTTTGGTGCAGAACTGCTCTTGCCCACAGGGGAACCAAATGGTTCTAGGTTTGTACTGCAACAGTGCTCAGCTGGGAGGAGAGGTGGGGTGCTGACTGTGTCCCCCTGCTCCCACAGTGCCAAGGCAGCTGGAGGAGCCCCCAGCACAGCTCTCTGCTCACTATTACGTGACAAGCTATGGGACCACCACTTTTGGGCCCAGCAACATCCATGTCAATCAGCAGGTAAGGAGGTTACCACCTTCCCGTGCCCAGGGTCCTCCCCATGGCCAGGCTTGCCCTCTCCCCTTGCTCTTGAAATGAGGGGTTGCAGCTGCTTCCAGCCTGGGGAAGGGGCACCCCATATTTGAGCAGCACACTGGTTACCATGATCCTCCCCTAGATACCACCACCACTGCAACTGAGAGATGAGCTCTGAGCGCTTACTGTTGTAGTTACTGTCTTACTTTTCCAGAACATCTCCAATGCGTAATTCTGGGCCAGCAGGGAGGCACTCACTGAAGAAAGAATTCTTTTTTTTAGCCAAAGCCAAGCTGTCCTCTTTGTTCACAAGTCATGTTTGCCTTCATGCATGAGAATAAATGCATCAATAAATAAATTCCTTTCTGCACGGGAAGTCACTTAATTTACACAAATGTATGGGGAAGAAGATGCTGACAAGCGCTCTGGTACAAGGCTGCTGCCATGGGCTTGGAGGATGTCGGGTTGGGGTTAAGGTCTCAGATTGACAGCAGGGGCAGATGTCTGGGCAACATCAGCAAGCAGGAAGCACCTTTCTATACACATATATTTAAACTCAGAAGGCTTAAGAAAATAAATCTGTAAATGACCACATTCCACAAAAACACAAGTTAGCAACTTCTTAGCTTAAGGACTGGCTGGTGAAGCTGTCCTTGGGGTGGGGGCAGCAGTGGTGAAACAGAAAAGATCTGCACCACAGTCATCCCACCACGGTGTTCCTGGGGGGATGCTGGTTTGCAGTGGTCCTCAATGGTCCCCTGCTGGCTGGTGCCTGTCCTGGGGGGGCCACAGGGAGCGGGACAGGTGGGGATCAGTCCATCTGCATGTTGTACTGCTCAATGAGCTCATAGAGGCTGAAGGAGTCAGAGAGCTGCAGGCTGATGGTGCCGCTGTCAAGGGAGGAGGCTCCCTCCTGCAGCACCTGCTCATACCAGTACTCACAGAACTTGGGCACCAGCTGTGGAAGCAAACCAGCAGGGCTATGGGCAGCTGCCTGATGTGGCTGCACAGCCCTGTCCTCCTGGAGTGGAGGAACAAGGTGTGTGGAGCATCCTGTATCTCTCCCAGACCCTGAGGGTCCCCATCCCTGGGCAGCTGCCTCCCACCCTACCCTGCCCAGCTCCCAGTATGCCCCCTGACAGCTGCTCCTTGTTTTGGGTAGCCCTCTCTGGACTCCTTGTCCCCCAAGGGTCCCCTCCCCAGGCAGTTGTCCCCCCAATATTTCCTCCACTCTCCAAGGGTTCCCCACCCTGGGCACCCCATGGTCCCCTCCACAAAGGTCCTGCTCCTTGAACATCCTGGTCTCCAAGGGTTCCCATCCCCTATCACTCAGTTCACTCATCTCTCCCAGCCCTCAAAACTCCTTGAGTTCCCAGATCCTCATCTGCCCTGGGCTCCAAGGGTCTCCCTCCTCAGGCACCCAGACCCCCATGATCCCAGATACTGAGGGTCCCTCTCCTTGGGCTCTTAGACCTATCTTCACTGGACAGCAAGGGTCTCTCTCCTCAGGCACCCAGACACTCATCTCCCCTGGCCCCTGAGGGTGTCACTCCCCAGCCCTCAAGGGACTCCTGTCTCCCCTGGCCCCAGAGGGTCCTCCTCCTCCTCAAGCATCCAGACCTCCAGCTCTCCCAACCCCCAAGACACCCCTCCTTGGGCACTCAAAGCCCCATCTCTTCTGGCCTCCAAAAATCTCCCCTGTCCTGAGCAGCAGTGGTGAGTCATTGGCCCCTGCACCTTGACCAGGATGAGCTTGGACTCCTTGGGCTTGGGCTTGGAGAAGGACTGCCCAAAGCAGAGGTAGATGGTGAAGTCAGGGGAGCGTTGCCTTTGGCCATTGCGGAAGTCCCTGAGTTCTGCAAGGGGAGACAAGGCTTGGTTTTAGTGTGAGCCCAGGGAACACAGAAAGGCTGGGAGGATTAAGATGCTTGTACCATCCTGGAGCTGGTTCCCATAAGCCCCAAAAACAGGAGGTGGTGGGGTGGGGAATGATACATGGGACACTCCTGCCCACCTGTGCAAAACTCATTGAAGTCAAAGATAGGGGTTTCCTGGTCCCGGCAGAGCTGGTTGGGTGGGGGGTCTCCGATGCCCTCGAGCTGCTGGGACAGGGCCCAGAAGACCTTGCACTTCTTCAGACGGGTGGCAAAAAGCTTACGGGCACGTTGCTCCAGCTGCAGCCCAGCGCTGCACAGCAGCTCCTCGGTGAAACGCCGCTGCTTGCCATCAGCCAGCTCGGCGGGACTGGGGAAGTGCACCAGGTGTCCCGGGCGCAGAGCCACTGCTGGGTCAGCTGATCGGTACACCAGCAGGCACTGGCTGGACCCCACCTCCTCCTGGTAGAAGAGCTTTCCCCGGTAGTAGATGCTGACGTCCAGGATGGGAATGATGCCATCTGTACAGGGCAGTACTCAGCAGCCACATCACTCACCCCACACCCGCCGCCCAGCACTAATAACCTATAATTTATTTATTACTAAGTATTTATTACTAATAATTATAATAATTATCGATATTAATAATCCTCACCTGTGCTGTCCTCTGGTGGTGGCACAGGGCTGGTTGGGGGGGCAAAGAGCATTGCCTTCCCTGGGGATTGCACAGGGACCATGACACCTGGTGGGTGGCACGGCAGTGGCATGGTCCCTGTAGCGGGATATGAGCAGCGTTGGCATCATGATCTGGCGTGCAGTGGGGTGGGAGTTGCTTTGGCACAGGATGCATATAAGCAGCACCGTCACCTCTTCCCACCATGTTACAGCTTTCCATTGCCAGGGTTGGCTCCTACCCCACAGCACCCACCTTTCTCTTCCAACAGCATGGGCTCTGGGGCAATATAGGCACCCAAGGGGGGCAGCTCTGTCGTGGGCACCCACTGCTGAACTGTTGGTGGGGGAAGGCAGTTGTTCTGGCTGGGATCTGGGTGAGGCTGGAGCTGGGTGTCCTGGTGGGGGTTGTCCCCTGCAGAGAAATCACCAGTGGGAAGGAACTGGGGGTCACCCACCCTACACCCCACAAGTGGGTCCAGTCTTACCTGCAGTCACCCAGGATGGGGTCAGGGGCCCTAGATCATAAGGGGAGATGTTGCAGAGCTGCAGCACCTGCTGCAGCATTTCCAGGTCCTTCAGTATTGGGGCTTGTGTGGGGTCGGTGTTGCCTGAATGGAAGCACAGTGGATGGGAGGTCTCACAACCTCAAAACCAGCCCTGGCTGAGCCTACTGGGGAGGCCCTCCCAAAAAACTGGGGGACTAGTGCTTACCTGGTGAGGTGATTTCTCGGGCTACATCTTGGGGTTAATCTCCAGCTGCAAAGGGAAGCAGGATGGTTTCTTACCAATGTGGATGGGGGCATCCAGCCTCCCCCACCCCCCATTTTGGCCAGGTAGTGGGCCCCAGCTCAGGAGCATCCCAAGGACATTGGGGTGCAATACCCAAGCAGTGGTACTGGGAGGACCCCCCTACACTGGTATAGGTCCACCACAGGCTCAGAGCTGCTGAAATCTTCCCTCCTCGTCGTGCTGCAGCTGGAAGGTGAGTGTTGTGTTTAGGGCACCACTCACCTCATCTCCAACACAAGCCCCCATAGGGCCATGATCACCTGGGACAATGGAGAAGACCTTGTGCGGGTCATCACCACACTTGGAGTTGTCCTCCAGCAGCTTGAACATGCCGGTGCTTGCCAGGGCGCAGCGGAAGTTGGTCTTCCATTTGGCTGGGTCCTCGGGGTACCCCTCATACCGCCCACTCACTATTGCCCAGGCCTGGGGGACGCAGACAGGGAGGTTTCAGGGATGCTTGGTCTCCCCCTGCTCCCCAATTCCCATATACCACCCACCGTGACGACTTCAAAGTTGCTGCAGGTCACCCGCAACCCACTCACCTTGATGACCGCCAGGCTGCTGCTGCTTGGTGACCCCTCTATCCCACTCACCTTAGACTTCAAGCTCACTCCTAGCCAGCTCCCATCCCACCCACCTTGAAGACCTCCAGGTCGCCTCCGGTGAGGTCCTTCCTGGCGTTGTGCTTCCACGGGACGCGGAAGGCGGTGCGGGTGCGGTCCGTCCAGCGCAGCCCCCGGTAGCTCCCGCTGCTCACGGCGCTCAGCAGCCACGGCGCGAACCGCAGCCTCGGGGCCTCCCTGCGGGCGCGGGGCCGTCACCGGGCGCGCCACCGGGGGCCCGGGGGGACACGGGGGGTGGTGCAGGGCTGATGCTTACCCCTCCCTACCCACTGCTGCCATGGTGCCGCGGGACCCTGGTCCGCCTCCGCTGGGCACTTTTATCGCACCCCGACGCGCCTGCTTCCTGGAAACCACGTGACCCCGCCGAAAATGAAAGTGTCGCCGATGTCACCGCGCCCACCCCGCCGGGTCCCGAGGTGCTCGGGAGGGCGTCCTCTCCCCACATTAAGGATAATAAACAAAAACCAACCCGCACTGAACCTTGCTCTGCACGGGGAAGGACGCAGAGCTCAGGGGGAAGGGGTGGGCCCCGCGCTGGGGGGCTTCCCAGGAGCTGGGGCGGAGGGGGCCTGGAAGCGCTGGTACTGAGCAATGCAGGTTTGCACCCGACGGTGGGGACACCCCAAACGCTCAGGCTCGCCCCAAAGTAGCTGCACCCACGGCCACCGGGGCTTTCCAGGCTGCTGCAGCAGCGGCGCGCTGGGCACATGGGGCTGGAAACTTCTGGGGCTTATTAATTTATTAATTATTTATATTTATTTTAATCCTTCTTCTTTTCAGCCTGGTCTAGTGGGAGGTGTTCCTGCCCATGGCAGAGAGGTTGAAACTGGATGATCTTTAAGGGCCCTTCTAACTCAGGTCATTCTGTGACTCTGTGATTCTTTCAGACTGCCTTGGTTACTGTGCTACAAAAATTAAACAATAAATGCAACCCCCCCAGGAGGCAGTTTTTCTGGCACTCCCTTTCCTGTAAATCCAGGGCGCTGCCATGGGCCTGGCACTGCACCTGCTCTGGCTGAACATCCGCACAGGTGGGTGTTGGATAGAGGCCGGGCAGTTTTTTCTGGGCCTCACAGCTGCCTCGGTGGTTTCTGGGGGCTGCCCAGGATGCTGAACTGGCATCATGAGCATCTCTGGTGCTGCTGGCTGGTGTGGTGACACCACAGCTTTATGTAAAGAAAGGGAGGAAAAAAAGGATGAAAATCAACCCCAGAGTCACGTATCAGCCCCATTGTGTGTGTTTCAGGGCCAGCACCACCCTTGCACAGGGATGAGGCCTGGGGGTCCCCACCAGCCATGTCAGGCTTCAAAAGCAAATGGGGAAACAGGCATAAGAGAGAGGGGGCCCAGTGGCTGGTGCCCCACAGCCACATGGTCCCTACCCCAGAAATAGGAAGTGGCACCCAGCCGGGACTGCAGCTGGTTTCCAGTAACGCAGGTCCTAGGCACGGCTGCCCACGATAGAAAATGGTCATCTGCACCTCAAGACCATCGTGCTGCAGGTTATGTAATTTTTGCATTTAATTAGAGAAAACTAGCAACTAACCAAGAATTAAGATAGGGCATGTGCAGCACAAACTTTCACACTTGTTGCTCTTCCTTGAGGTTGTTTGAGCTCTGCAGGGAGCTCAAACAAACACAAAACCCTGAGAGTTGCAAATTTATTACCCAAGGATAGAGTGGTCATCAGGACTGAAGCACAGCATTTTGGCATCTTTCCCTCTACAGCTCTTGTTTCCAACGAGACTTCGTCTTCTTTACAGGAACTTCCCCTTACTCTTTTAGTGGGGCCTCCTGCATGGTTTTCCCAGACATTTCCCTTTGTTTTCCAGGAAATTTCCCATTTCCTTCCTAAGAATCTTTTCTCTCTCTCCAGGAAACTTCCTTGCTGCTCTCTAGAGACCTCCATTACTTTCTAGGAATTTCCTCTCTGCTTAGAAGACCTTCTACTGCTTTCTAGGAAATTTCCTCTGGGAAGCAATAAATTATTTCCCAAGAAATCTCATTCTTCCCGTCCAGGAAATCTCCCTTTATGATTTCCAGCAGTTCCTCCTTTGGCTTCTGGGAATTCTCCCCTCTAGGAAATATCAGTGTTACTTTCCTAAGAAATGCCATTTTTGCTTTTCAGGAATTCCTTCATATTTGAGGAAATTTCCTCCATGGTTTCTAGCAATATTCCTCCTCTGATTTCTAAGCAACTCCCTTCATGCCCTTCTGGGATGTTCCCCCACTGCTTTCTATAAATTTCCAGAATATTTCCCCTTTTGCTTTTGAGGAATTCCCCCAGTGCTCTCAAGGAAATTCTTACATTGTCTTGCGGTTTCCCTTTGCTTTTCAGGAATTCCCCTATTGGTTTCCAGGAAATTTTGCTTTTGCTTTGTAGGAATTTCCCTGCAGGCCTTCAGGACATTCCACCAGCCAAAACCTACTTGCCTGTTTGAACTCATGAAAGGGGTATAAGGTATTTAAGGGCAGTAAATACCACAAAACCCAAACAAACTGTAGCTACAAGATTCACGGTCAGAACAGGAGTAAGGGACAGGGCTGACAGGGGACAAGGTTATGATCAAAAAAGGCCTGGGGTCAGTGGAGGATCCTGTACCAAGGACGGTGTAGGATCCACAGAGAGTTGACCCCATGCTAGCCGCTGTCCCCTGCCCAGGGCAAAAGTGACACCCGCGGGGAGGAGAGGTGTGCTTCTCTAGGTGTATTTATTTACTTTTATTCCTTAATACTGCAGTCAAAGTTAGAAGATTCTGTTAATTAAGTTGATGGGAATTTTCCCATTGTTGGGGGCAGTGGCACCCTGCCTGCCTGGGAGCTTCTACAGGTCCATAGTCACTAGGCCCTGCCACCTCCCCATGTCCTCCTGACTCAGGGACATGTCCCAACAGCTGAAAGTCAGCCCCATTCAGGTCACCAGCTCCAATGCGGTGGAAGAGGAGCTAGAGATTTCAGGAGGAAAAGTCAGTTTTACACAGACGTTTTTAAAAGAATCCAAACGGACAAGGAGAACTTTCCCTTCATCACACCAAATTTTCCTCCAGATGTAACCCTACAGTAAGCCCACACCCCTGCAGCCACAAGTCAGCCAGCTTCAGGGGGCAATCCTTGCAGGCAGACAGGCAAGCAGAAACTCCAACAGCTTTATTGGCAGGTTTCTTTTGGGGATACTCCTTGGAAATCACAAAGCAGCAAGGAATGGGGCATCTTAAAAAAAATAAAAGAATCTTTCTCTTTTAATCCACCCAAGGGAAATCCAGAGCACGATCAGCATCACAGCACTACACACAGCACATCATTGTCTTTCCAGATTCCTTTGCAGATACACACAGAAGTCATAAGAAAAAAGAATAAAGAAAATTATTCACATATACAAAGTCACAGGTAACAAATCAGCCACAGAACAACCTTTTTGAGGAGAAGAAAGATGCATCAAGGAAGAAGGCCCTCAACATACAGGTTTTGCAAAAAGCTAACCCAAGAACACTGAAACAGAGGTGGTTTTCTTTTAAACATTAAAACCAGGGATTTAAAAAAAAATAATTTAAGTATACATTTGAAACACAAACACCAAGCAACTGCCTGGAGAACAAAGCAAAAAGAAGGAGGAATGAAAAGTGAATTCAACCAGTTTAATTTAAACACCAAAGTCAGGTGGATTGCATCAAATGGAATATATTAGGGAGAAGATCAAGCTGGGGTAGCAAGTCTCACACTTCACATGTGTTAAACTAGAATTAATCACACAGCCCATGAGAGTACTGAATGAGGAGGTCCTCATTTAGCAATGTTAGCTGGAGCAGTAGCCCCAGAAGCGAGCAGGATGACAAGGTTTTGTTATTCAAAGGACTCAACTCCATAATCATGTACACACAAACAGCTCCTTGCTCAGGGTCAGGGAACCCTCTGCCTCTTCAACACTAGCTAGCTCTAAACACACCCGAGTCAAACATCAAAGCACAACTAGACCTTGTGTTTTCACCTTGCAAGGTGAGCATACAGGCATATGTGCATGTGTTTCGAGCACAGCTCCCCAAGGCTGGGCACCACAGAAGCAAAGCAGGTGCCTCCTTTCACACACCAGGGACCAGGCTGAGGAAAAAAAAAAAATCAGCTAATCTACACTTGTATGAAGGTCCACTGCTTTTTCAACTCAGGGGTGGACAGACTGAAGGAATGTAAGTGGTTTCTTGCTGTTTGGTTTTCCCTTCCCACAACCCCTGCATTAAAAAAACAAAAGAATGAAAAATCCCACCCCAACAAACAAAAATAACTTGATCCCAAGTTCCTCTCCCTCTCCTGCCTGTATCCAAGCAGTGAAGCACCTTCAGACATTTGTGTGATCCCACCAACATGTTCTCTACAGAGCAGACATCTCATCTCTGCATTTCACTCAGATGTGCCCCAACACCTAGATAGGAGGGGGGACATCCCTTTGTTTTAAAAACAAAAATAATTAAAAAAAAATCAATAGTAATGAACCTCTTTCCCTTCCTCTGACCTCCAGGAAGTTCATCTAAGTCCAACTCATTTTTGAGAAAGGGAGAACGGAAGGGTGAAGACTTCTAGACCAAGGAACTTGCCAGACCCAGCACCCCCACTGCCATGCCTCCAGTGGCAATGGATGAGCCCCCTTTACACAGTGCCCACTCTCGACCCGGGGTCAGCAGAGCAAGGAGGGACTGAAGGGACACAGTGGTTCCTCCAGCTCCTCGTCAGATAGGAAGAATGAGGGGTACTAGGGTTGATGAGGGTACAGATTATTTCTTTCCCATCCCTCTTCCTTACCAAGGCTGGGAGGAGACTTCTGGGTCTGCAAGCCCAGTCTGTGCTTACCAGTGTCCTCAAGAACAACAATTTAAAAAAAAAAAAAAAAAGAGGGAAAGAAAAAATAAATGCATAACTAGGTATTGTCCATGGAAGAAGCGGGAAGGGGCAGGTTCCAGAAAGACAGAAAATGGACTCTCCCCCTCCCTGTGTTTCCTTGTCAGGAGACCATGTCCCCTCAGCATCCCTGCACGAACGCTTTGTGCTGTTGCTCTGACATCAATTGACACGGATGATGAACACGAGGACAAATTCAGCACTGTAGAGGGTAGAAGGGCACACTGGGACTAAGCCTGGTGCTTGGGGAGCATGTCCAGCAGGAACTCTGCGATGCCGATGAAGTAGACAACTTGTGCAATGCCGAAGAGAGGAGCAATGACCAGGGCTCGGCAGTATGCCCCTTTCAGGAAGGCCATAGGCCCTTCCTTCTGCCAGATCTTCCTGGGGAGAAATGGCACAGACAGGTAAGCATCCATCCCACTCCTCTACCATGCCAGGAGAGCCTCTGGCAATGCCTTAGCTTTCTGCGTCCCTCCAGAGACTAAACCCAGCACTGCCTCCACAGCTGATCATCCACCATCCCCCATGTGAATGCCTCATCCCTATGTCTGGCTAAGAGCAGGAGCATCTGCCTGGGGCTGCACAGCTAGGACAACCCTGGGCTTGCATCAAGAGGTTCCCCTGTTCAAACGCTGGGGCCATCTCCACCCTCAGTATGGCAGATAGCCAGATGGCAAGAAGCTCTGGCTACAACAGCAATACAGAAGCAGAGCACAGGTGTTTTGAAACTCCCTGCATGTTTTAAAGCAGTCAGAGTACAGTTTAGTACAGCCCGTGACAGCCCACTCAGAGAGCACTCTGCAGCTGCTGTTCAGAACAGTCCTGGCAGGGATAGGAGACAATCCTGTAGGATTTTCAGACAGCTGGGCCTCGGGAGAGACAACCACAGCATTGCCTCCCTTTGCAGAAATAAAAGCTCAGTGCTATGATTGTTGGGATTTGGACAAAATATTTGAACATAAAAGCCACATTTACCTTACTCAAAATAAGAAGAGGTTCTCTTTTAGGTATATATCTATATATATGAACAGCATATATCTGGTCATGTATCTATATATCTATCCAGATAGACAGATAGATAAAAGCACAGGTTCAGAGTGAACCTGAAACAGAGAAGCTGCTGGTTAGGTCTAGAAACTGTACTGATTGTCTGGCAGCAGCAGATGCTGTGTTTCAGTGTGGTGGCCTGCTTTTTGAGGAGCCTTACTTGGTGCAGTCCAGGATTCCCGAGTAGGTGTCCTCATTCACTCCTCTCTGCAAGGACTGCAGCCGCGTTTTGATGACTGGGCAGAAAGAGAAGAGAGAGTGTTGAGCATTGGGAACGTAGCATGCTCTTCAGCAGTAATGAAACTAATGTCTTTGAAACACAGTCAAAAAGAGATCACCAAGAACACAGACCATTTTCGTATATTTATGAGTAACATAGGGGAAAACAAACCTTTACAAATGGATAAAAGAAAAACATAGCCACAGAAAAAAACCAACTCCCTCACCTCACTGTAACCGAGGTTTCCAAAGCTGATTTAAGCTATAAACCCTTCCAAATTTAGATATCTTTCTGCAGTGGGAACTGATTTTGAAATACTCAGCTCCTTCTGGAAGAAGTATCCAAAATATACAGTGCTGCTTTTACAGTTCTTAATATCTTGGAGAGTATGTAATGTTGAGAAGAGAGGAGTTACTTTCTGGTGTTTTCCACAGCAGAGAAACCAAGGTGGTATTTAAGGCAGATTCTGTTGTGTAGGAGAAAAGGCCACAGATCTGAGGCTCCCCCCCAGTTGTCCATGACCATATGCATGTAAACAGGCTGCATACTATCACTCCACAAGGGAACGTGCCTTTTCAGGGACATGTACACAGCCATTCCTGCAAAGAATGACTGAAATGAATGACACCATCTTCCTGACTTACCTAGTGAGTACCTTAAACCTCTGTGTAAGCTGTGACCAAAGGTATAACTAAGCTGAAGGAAACATCATCTGAACTGAAGGCAGTTCAGACAGCAAAGCTCCTCTCCTGTACCTTTATTTCATGAAGAGGCTGGCATGGTCACCCTCCTCCTCACCTAGACTTGTGGGCCACTGACTCCTGTTGCTTAGTGCCAGGCCACCAGCACAGGCTACTTGGGACTCACCATCGCAGGGATTGACAACTACCGCAGCCGTACTGCCAGCCACACATCCAGAGAGGAAGGACACATAGAACGGAGCCTTGATATTGGGGTCTTTCTGTCCCAGCTTGTTTAGGTTTGCAAACAGCGGGAAGTAAACAATGGAGAATGGAACATCCCTGCAGTGGGAAGGGAGGAAGAAAGATGAACAAGGATGAGCGAAGTCAGAGCAGGACACCAACAAACTGAGCATCAAAGGAAGGGCTGCAAGCATCATGCGTTGGCTGCACAGTCATAAGTGCAAAACACACATCCCAGCTCTGCGACTGCAATGCAGACAGAAGCCGAAGCTCAGCAGGGGCAAAACTGACTGCACAACGGAAAATAGACCTTTGAAAAGCATGCAGCCCTGCAGAATCAATGGCCTCGCCTTGACTTTTCAACAATCAGATCAAAGACCCCAGCACATTCAGAAGTCAATTGTTTTGTCCACTTTTGTTAATTGGAAGAGGTTCACATCCTGTTCCTCATCCCACTGGGCATTGCTTTAGCTCTGCCTTGTTAAAGCAGAGGAGAGTCACTCTGTGACAGCCCAGTTAAAGTGTCAGAGTGGGCACCAGTCCTGGCATCCAACATGCTCTATGGGCACTCTGAAGATGCAGGCTGCCAATTTTGTTTTGCTAGCTCACAAGGACTTCTCTACAGTGTTAAAATATGGACCATTTGGGAGACAAAAGCTTTCCACAGAAAGGAGCTGAACTAAATCTTCCAGGAACAAAAAGACAGCCTCCCTCACCTTCCCTTCTTTAATGCACAAAATCTTTGCATAGAATCCAAATCAAATCAAACGCACACCCTCCCAAAGCCAACACCTCCTTTGCAGGCTCATCCCCTGGATGGCTGGCACTTAAGGTTCAAGACTGGTGACCTGCGCGCAAGCTCATGCCTTCCTACCTTAGCAGTGTGGCTCCCAGACCTTTGTAGAGTCCCGCGATGCCTTTGCTCTGCAGCAGCTCCCTTGTTATCTGTGTTGCTGTGGTGCGCGTTTCCACCACTGGCTCTGCCGCTCCCGCCACAGAGGAAGAGGAGAGCTGGGCCTGTGCTGCCATCAGCTTCTTCTGCGCCGCTGGGGAGGAGCAGAGAGGGCACTAGTCTGCAAGATGCTCAATAGCAGTCTCTTGCTGCCTCGTGCAGTGGAACCAGGAGGAAGTGGTAGATCTCCAGGTACCCTGCAAGCTTTTGCTGCTCTCCGTCAGCCCATCTCCCTCAGCTTGAGGCAGTCCACCCTGTCCCAGTCTTGAAGCTGGCTGCTGCCACACCACAACGTGGCCTGCTGCATTTGCCTACCGACTGGTTTTACCTAAGTAGAAGCAACCTGTCATGCACTACCTCCGAGGTGCAGAGAAAAACAGCTAGTGTGCAGTAGATGACAGTACCTGCTTCCAGCTACATCCCAGAGCCTCCAGTAGGACAAAGAAAAGATACTCATAAATGAGAGACGTTCAGCAGTTCTGTTCTTTGCTTACTTCCCTTGAAAGCAATCACTAACCTGGGGAGTTTCTCAGCCATATTTATAAACACAACCTTCGCCCATCCTCTTCAACCTGATGCATTTCTGCTCTTTGGCCAGAAGATGGAGAGCACATTAACCTGTAGGCAACCTCTGGCTGCCACCAGCACATGACATGTCTCCTGCCATACATAAGACAGTCTTCTCACAGCAGCAAAAACTCTTCCAAACCCCAAACCATGGCTTAATTCCTTCAAGCATTTTAAAATAATATGCACAAAGAGGATAAGGTCTGCATTAAAAACAGCAAAGAGAGGAACAGAAAAGTAAATCCATGATTATCCAGGAACGTCATATCAAATGAGAGATTAAAGGACAAGTCGGCCCATTTTCCAGGAAGGGCCAGAAATGAGATATCTAGCAGTGTCATGCAGGGCTCCTGGTCAATGAGGCCATACCCTGGGCTGACCTCTGGAAGAAATTAAGGAAATAGCAAACAACTCCTTCCCCTATAGTCTCCATGTCAGACTCTGTTCTCCGTTCTCATCAGAAGCATCCCCCAGGGTTTCAGTCAAATGGCTCACACTTTCTCCTGCCTCTGCCTGCCAGCTCCCATCTACAGCCCTGACAGCCTGACCCAAACGTCTTCAATACTCAGACCAAAGCCCCCAGCACATTTGTAGGTCAATTGATTTGCGGACAAATTCAGCGTGGCAGAAGAATTTTATTTACTGTTTCATCTGAGCTGCTTTTGTCAGGAGGAAAAAATGGGGAGTAAGAGGCAAGACAAGTCCTTTGGAAGGGACATGCCCTACAGGTGGTGTAGAAGAGAAAGAATAGACATTAGAAAACATGGAGACTGAGGAAGCATCACAGGAAAAGCACTGGAGGATGCTAATTCCTTCTTGGGTGAACAGTAACTAACAAGTTAATCACAAGCTGACCACCCAGCAGCATTTGCTGTTTCACTTGCCAAGCCTATTTGCTTTGAGCAAAAAAAAAAAAAAAATCGTGATTTGTTGTAACTGCAGGGGCCTCTGCAAAGCTAGGTGAGCAAAGGGTGGGGGACACTGGGCTGGGGAGAAGAGGAGAAAAGGAGAAACTTCTGCTGCAGTCTGAGATACCAGTGGCTTGGGAGAGCAGGAGGAAGGAAAATGCTTTTCTCCACTCACTCCCTTCCCTTTTGCCTCAACAGCCCATTCCCAGTCCTTTCCCCCTGCCTGTTCGGGGCACAGGGAAGAGAAGCTCACGTACCAATTCGCCCTGCATCCTGCAGCTGGATTTTGAGCATCTCCATGGGAGTGGTGACAATCACCTGGCAGGTACCCGCGCCACAGCCTGCCAGCATCTCCCTCAGCAGTGTCAGCTTTTTCCTGCCCAAAGAAAAGAGAGTGTCAGTTAGAGGCGATGGCTTGGAGAATCACGGGGGCAGCTTGGTGCAGGTGCTCGAGGCATCTCTGTTGGCATCACCTGATCTGAAGAAGACCCATTTTGCCTCAAAACATTCAGAAAAAGCCACAAAAAAGCCCAGCCGGAACAGCCCCAGATCGGAGCACACAACCCTCTCCATCCACAGAGAGCTGCAGCTCTCTTCCAAACCATTGCTGTCCCCAGTCAGGGCACAGGCTTCAGAAAGGATATCACTTCAGAGAGCAGCAGAGGAGCTGAGCATTAAGAAGGATAAGCAGCTTTCCTTCTGCCAGCCTAGTCCTTTAAACATCATCAAAATCCCCACAAACAAACAAACAGAGACCACAGAGCAAGGGGGCCTCTGTGTGAAATATTTGAGCTGCTGCTGCTTTGCAGTTCTTTGACAAAAGCAAAATAAATAAACAGCAAACATGAGAGTCAGGGAGGGACCTCCCCTGTGGTTGTATGCCTCAAAAAGTAGCTTTGGCATTAAACTGGTCAAGCCTGAGGGACAATGGATGGGATGGATCCCCAGCAGAGCAGCTTTGCACCTCCTCTGAGTTAGAGAGCATCAGCAACATGTTCTTGCCTAATGAAATGCAGCATTTCATAGCTCCCTCCAGCCCAAAGCCAGGAAACAGCCCAGCTAAGACTAAAAAGAGGAACTCAGGATGCAAATGCTCAGAAAGTCTCAGTTTTCAGAAATTTATTAGTTTTTGACCCCTAAAAGAAATCTCACCCCTTAGCACAAGAAAACACTGACTTGATTTAAAAAAAAAAAGTGTCTCTGATCTGTTCTTTTGTAAAAGAGTAATACATCACAGCCAGAGGGAAACAGCCTCCTTTTTTTTTTGTTTTGAATGCAAGTAGCCCTGCTCCTGCAGCAATACCTCATCTTAATCTACTCAAGGCAAGTCCCCCCACTGTGTCAAAAATGCTCCCACAATGATATGCTTATTCTGCTGCAAAACCAAGACACACTCCCTTACAACGGTTTTCATATGCACACACACAGAGCACAGCTATGGCACTGTGGGCCAGCAAAGAAATTTCAATGCCAACCCTATAGGAAAGGGAGGGGAGATGTGCCGTAATCCTGCTGGCCCACTGTGTCAGCCAGACCAATTTCTCCACCTCTCATCTTTTCCAGGGAGGATATTGGACCAGGAGATTAGAGGCACAGAGCCACAACAAAGATTACCAGTGACTAAATATAGAGCTCTCCTGTGAGGCTGAAAGGAGGAACATTTCACGCTCTCCCCTTTACAAATTCCCCCCATATATGAGAAGCTGAAAAGAACAATCCCTCCCACAGCGTTTCTCACATGGGCTCTGAAGTGTGTGCAGTAAGCTTTCCTGGAGTTATGAAGGTATCAGGGTATGCAAATCCAGATATCTCCTCTGGCACTGACACCTGCAGGTGGCCAACTTATGCCCCTTAGGTGGTCTGACTTACAGTGCCAGTCTGTGTGTGGCTGGATACAGTCAGTAACAAGGCTGCACAACTCTATCCTGGCCATGGGAAACAAACTACCTAAAGGAGCTGCCTGCCAGACCCCCTTTATGGCACAGCAGAGCACCCCCCATTTTAGCCTGGAGCACGTGTCTCCTGGCTTTCATTCAGGCCAACCACTTTGATACTCAGTTCGAACAAATCAGGAAGATTTGCCCTACATGTTCTTCTGTGGACCATCATGCCAGACAACAAAAGTCTGCTTGGCTTGATGGAACTCCATAGAGCAATGCCAGTGTGATCCAGTGAAGGATGTATGTGCGTAGGGGTACTTTAGAGATGTCAGATACACCAAAAGCATCTAGAACAAGGGCTTTCAGCTTTTGGTTTGCATATCCTGGGAACAATGGAAGTCCAAGAAAAAATAGTCTAAGATAAGCAAATCTTTTGTCAGGAGGTTTAAAATTTGCCATACAGCGGTCAAAATCCCTTTGCAAAACCTCACCGGTCTGCACATAAAAGGATTTTGAAAATGGTTCATCTCTAGATGACAAACGGCTTTAAACAACTGTGGGTAAGACCTGTGGTACCTTCAATATTTAAAAATTGGCACATCTCAACTAACTTCAAAAGCTACAACATCAGCAAGGGTCTGGTCCTACGAACGCAAAACCCATCTTTTATCACAGCAAGAGGGTGTTCGATAGAATATATACACAACAGCCTCAAATTCTGTACCAACAGAAATCAGTTGTTCTACTTTTTTAACTGACATGCAATTAATTAGCGACAAATCAACAGTGTTAAAAGGGAAGGGGAGAAGAGTCATGCTTGATCTAAATTAGAGTTTCAAGCTAGAGCTGAAAAATAAGAAAGTCAAAAAGCAGGAACTAGATGTTTATGAAGGGTTTTTCAAGAGCAATGCATCAGTCCAAAGTCACGATATCTCTAAAAGCATTGGTATATTGACGTTGCATGGGAGGAGAGTAGGATATTTTTTAAGTTTCTGAAAAATCTTGACCATGTAGGACTTGACTGTGCTTGTGCGGGAACCAAAATCAGACACTCTGGAACAAGGATGAAAAGATTTCCAATGACATGAAATCTTTGACTTAAGGAAACATTCATACAAAGCTGTATGTTTCTATTTGCAATCCAAAAGGCTACTGTCACCAGCCTGGACATCACCTTCCTCACTCAGAAATTAATGTCTGTCTCTGGTCTGCCAACTCAACAGATCATACAAAGCTCTCCAAGAGTTTCAAATCAGAGAGTCAAATAATTTAAACAGTATGTCTTTGATATAGATTAGGAGATTAACATGCAGCTGCCCTTCAAAGGGGAGCCACAGCCACACAGGGACGTGCATGCAAAGTGCCGGTCAGCCCCCCGAATCTAACCTCTGAGTTTCAAGAGGGAACAACACGCACTTCAGAAAAGCTAGAGCAATGATGCTGGGACATGTAGAAGTAAGAAATTTCCCATTATAAGCTCCCGCTTGCTTCTTATGGCAGCTCAAAAACGCCTTGGATAAGCAAAACAAAGCACTGATGTGAGACAGATCCACCTCAAAGTAACATTATCAGATTAAATTTTGCTCTGGCAGACTCCAGGTATGGTACAACCCACGTCTGGCTACAAGAGCGCTGTACTGCGTGTTTGGAGTAAGTTAAGAGGAAGGGGACTCTATGCTGGCACCCATTACATCGGGTTTTCCCTGGCAGGAGATCCCAAGTGTTTGTTTCAACAAGAATGTCTATGGAACTGAACAATGGATAGGGGAAAACATGTCTGGGCATGTTGGACATTGACACAACCCATGTTTTGTCATGTCAAGACAGGCACCTAGAATGCAGACAACAACAAGGTTGTTCTCACAGGTGTATTCTGTGATTAAATAGCCCATCTCTAGCTCTCTCTAGATTAACAGTTGAAAAAATGTCAGTTCTTGCTGACCTTTGATGTCTACAACTTCAACCAGCTGTAATTCCCTGAGTCTGTGTGCTATATAAAAAGAGACATTCCCAAGCCTAACAGCTATCCCTGAATAGGCACAGCAAGATTATCAGCACTTAACTGTTTCTTTCTCCAGGGGAAGGGGTGGGTTCCCCCACCTAAAACTCCCAGTGGGCTGGATGAGAGTTCTCTGCATTAAAGTGTCTGGATATCCAGTGGATAACCTCAGGAGAGATTACTGTGGCCCACAAAGGTTCCAGCCCAGAAGAAGGCCAAAGCACAGTGTGCAGGGCGACACAGCAGCTCAGCAGCAGGACTAGCAGCAGTATCCCCCCTTCCTAAATCAAAAGCCTCACGTGACAGCCTGTCTATAAGCATTATGCAGCTCAAGGATCAACCAGGCCACGCAATGGCTACTTAAACAGATGTCATAGAAGGGTTGATCAGAGTATTTTAGGAGAACCGGAAAGAGGAGTAGATGAAGGAAGAAGCCCTGGGTAGATGTATCAACTGAGAAGGCAATGGACAACAAGCTCCAGTCTCTCCATCCGCATGGGTTAGAGGGAAAAGTGCCTTGCTTATCTCAGGATTATTTCCTGGCTATTTCTCTTCTCTGAGTAAAGCTACAAGGCAAGGGGAAGCAGAAAGGAAGAAAATTCACTGGCATCAGCAAAGACACAATTAACATGATTGTGCTGGTCTTCCTAGGAATCTGATCTCCTAAGTCAGCAGATTGCCAGCCTTTGCTCCAGAACAGCAAACAAAACAAAGGTCAAGATTAAAGAATACGGTAGACTTCAGGGAATAACACACCTTGAAGAAGAGCAGCAGGAAATTCATCCAGGGATACTGGAGTGTTTTTACAAGCAACAAATCTCTTTTATAAGAAGCAATGACACACTTCTTACCACAGCCAAGGCAGAATATTTAACAAAGAATCTGAAAAAAGAACAACAAAACCTGGCAAACGCATGCCAAACACAACCACTGTGTAGCACTCAACACTTCAGAGATAAACATGAAACCTTGTAGGACACATTAAAGGGACTTTTTAATGAAGTGTTTAACACCCAGATTCAAAGAGAACATAAAAAGCAGGCAATACTTAGATCCAAAGAGGCCTCACACACTGAGCACCCAAAAATCAACAGGGTACTTAAAATTCTCTACCAATTTAAATTGCTTTCTTTGCTTCATACCTAAGCATTTACACTTAACCTTAGTGATTCCTCACATCCTCTGCTCTGGACAATGAAGCTGCTACTATTTTAACAGCAGCTGAGAGATTATGGGTTTCAACTCATCCAACTTCAGAAATCCAGAGGGAAAAAAACATCCCATCTGCCTCCAGCAGCCCAGAGGTTGGAAGTTTCATCTCTCGAGTCCTGCCTTTTCCCAATCACGTAGTCCAGCCAGCACAATAAGAACCTGCCTGAAGACTCTTCTGTGGGTGACCTCTTCTACTTCTTCTCCTGGGAATTGCAGAGGCCCTCAGGCCAAAATCATCACAGGACAATGTTTGACCCTTATTGACTTCCTCAACCAGAGTCATAGGGCTTCCTTCAGGTTTTTCAGTATCTTGGTTTTCCTCCATGGCATTTCAAGGGGGTTTTCAGCACTCACACAACTCACCCAGTCCTCCCTTGTTCCTGACCAGGACCCCTTGGGAGGACAGTTTTGTTTTCTCATGAAACAAGAAGCTGTAGCAACAGGCTGTCATAATGTTCTCAACAGCAAAGTAGAAAAAGGCAAAGAAGCAGAAATCAAGTCCCCTAGCCTGTGAGCACACATCCTTCCTGCACCAAAAGGAATGCCCCCCAACCCAGTCCCAGGGTGGAGAGGGCTGCAGGAACAGACGTTTCCAGTCTCAAGGAGATGGGTGCTCCAACAGAGCATAGGGTCCCACATGAGGTCCTGCTGCTCCAATACCCAACCTCCAGAAGCATCCGGGAGCACAGCCAGAGAAAAGGGAGTCCAGCACAAACCTGCAGTGATTCATCCCCCCAAACACTCTTCTAGCAATTTGCGGCAGGAGCGTCCTATGCCATCCGTGTTGTTTTCAGCCTGGCCTTTCAAAAACAGGCTTTATGCCATGTTTTTTCCTAGCAGTTTAAAAGCAAGTTCGTTTCAACAAGAAGCTTTGCAAAGGATAGAAAAAACCCAGTAATGCATACTAAAAGTTGTTGTGTAACTTGAGGCTATTTTGGGTCATGCTGGACTTGCCACACTCTTTTCTGGTCCACACATGCTTCTTACACTGAGGACACACTCAGCATACTTTAATCAGCAAATACGAACAGAACGTGCATATTTTATCAGACAAGGATCTCCAATTCACATAATACATTTCAACCAAGGCAAGTGCTAGAAGCTTAGCAACAAAGGTATTCAACATCAAAGAGGTCTAGATGACTTTTGCAGCTTTGAGTCAGAAAAGCACTAGAGCATCCTTTGGGATGCTGGCTTAAGAGCACAGTATATTATGAATGTAGAGCAGATAGTCTGTCTTGTGCAAAAAGGATTTTGGTGGAGCTGAACCAAGATCTTGGTGGCTCATCATGAAAAAACAGCCTCCAGCCTTATGATGAGCCTAACTACCTCAGCTGTGCTTTACTCCATATAACACCTTGACTGGTGGAACTACATATACAGAAATGAAACCACATTGACATGCCAGGCAGATTGTATCTTCACCTTCCTAACCTCAGGCTATCTTGTTGTTCATACCTAAGCTTTGACTGGAGTTGTGAAATAGGTGGCCCAGCCTTGCTGTGTGCTAGCAGGTATGTAACCTGTTTTGTGTCAGATAAGAAAGGCATTTGGATTCCAGCACTGCCAATCCTGCCTTGCCTGACAAAGACAACTGGGGAAGAAGGGACAGAAACAACTCAAGGGAGAAACCTGAAGACTACAAATAGCTTGGAAAAAGGGAACAGGAGTAAGGCAAAGCCTTGGGGGGACACAGCTTCATGAAACAATGAAATGGCCCCTTGCCATTACTTCTATTTGCCACAGGCTACACATGGGAAAAGACCCTGTGCACTGCCAAAGGCAAGGCAGCATGGCCAGGCACACCACCTCTGGCAGCTTACAGGCTCCATCCCCAGACATGGCATTTCCCTTGCATGGAGGAAAAGGATCCTGCAATAAGCAGCTGCTCTGCAGTTTCTAAGGACCCTCATCCTCAGTGGTTATGTCATGGCCTTTTTCATAACCCCTCCTCCCCATGCACTAAGCAATGTCACAGCATGCACCAGATCTTCCAGCTAGACTCCAGATCCACAGCCTATACTAGCCACAACCAACCTGCAAGGCTTTTTCCTTCATATCACATCTTGAACTGATTATTTCTGGCTAGAAACGCCTTAAACCATCTACCACAGCAGCATCACGGCTCTGCCTCTCTGTCCAGCTCACATTTCTCTAAAGGAGTAAAAAAGCTGTTGTGTCTCAACTCTCGACTCCCTACTACCCAAGTGGTAGCACACTCCTCCTCCAGGACACTGTAGTGCCAGTCCCATCAGTGCACATGTTTTAGGAGAACAGGGTGTCTTATTCTTGGAAAAACTCTCTAGCTCCTTTATTCCAAATCAAGCACAGCAGATCATCCGTGTCATGTGTCCATCAGCCAGGAATCCAGAAGTCAAACTGGAAGAGGTCTGCATGAAGACCTCAGCTGCTTGTGGAAACTGCTGCATCCAACCTACCCAAACACTTGTTCAAAGCCTGTCTCAGCAGTGGGAGGCAGACACACATATTTGCCTCATGAGGAAGTCTTTACCTCTCACTGTATGTCATGACAGGCATGTTGTGTTTTAATGACTGGAGCATCACAGCAGTGATTGCTCTCACAAACCATCAAATAAGTTGCAGGGCTGGTCTGCTTTCTTCCATGGGCCACTCTCTCAGAGGAGGTACAGGGTGTGGCAGCTCAGCACCCAGTCTCCTGCACAAATCAGATCCACCACTTGGTAGAAGCAAGGAGCAACGAGGACATCATTACCACCCACAGTCTGAGTAGAGCACAGAAGAGACACTGAATCACAAACAGCTGCGAGCCTATGAGTCACACAGACACATGTTAGCTGCTACTTTAAAAGACTCAAGAACAAAAAAAAAGGCTCAAGCAAAAACTAGATCCTCAACTTTTGTCGGTCCACAATCTCCACTGAAGTTGTTTAGCTAACTGATGAGCAGTAGCTGAGACTGACATGGTGCATTATGGGAAGCTGTTAAACCAAGTAATCGTGGCAGAGCCCTGCATTTTCAGTGAGGCTTCACCCCATTACTGCTGATCACAAGAGGCAGGATCATATCCCAAGCAGGCTCTTTTCTAACTCCTGTCACTGAGGACTGGAGACAGTGTCCTTGACTCGGCAAGGAGCACAGCTGCGGCACCAGCAAGTCCCGTGGATTGTGCATGTGGTGAGGGGGAAAAAAGGGTTTCTCAAGCCAGGGAAAAGCGTGGCACTGCTGAGAGATCAGCTGGGAACTGGTAGCCCCTGTTGCTGACGTGGAGGGGGCATTCCCGGAAGGAACCGCGGGAGATTTAAACGACCCCTCTCAGGGAGCACCGCAACCCAGAGCACCGCAAACAGAAAAACCAGAACACCATGGTGACCACCCTCCAGAAAAACAAGAAACTTCCCAGCTCTGCTCCAGCCATGACTGCAGCAGCCTCCCAGACTGAACCCCAGTGGGTGCACGCTGCCACTCAGGTACCAAGTTGCAGGACGTGCCCCCCACCTGCACTGGCAGAGGATGCCAGTGGCGAAGTCACCTGTCAGGGTTGTGCTCGGGTAGAGGAACTCCTCCGCTTGGTTACTGAACTCTGGGAGAAGGTAACAAGGCTGAGGACTATCAGGGAATGTGAGAGGGAGATTGATTACTGGAAGAACTTATTATGCTCCCCGTCATAGCCCCAACAGGCAGACAAGCCTTGTACAAAAGAGGACCCCCCATCCCATATCCACTCAACTAAGGTAAGTAATTTAGGAGAAGGAGCAGAATGGCAACAGGTTTTTGCTCGTCACAATTGTTGAATATCCCCTGTTACTAACAAGGCACTGCAGGTTCCATTGCAGAATAAAAACGAAGGTCTGCAAGTGGAACTGACTCCAAGGGCCGACAACTCTCAGAGCCTAGAAACATCCAAAGCCACCAATTAAGACGGCTTCTTTAAAGAAGAAGAGGAGCGTTGTTGTTACTGGGGACTCCCTCCTGAAAGTCTGTTATTGGCTGCCCAGCCAGGACAAGGAAACCAATGAGCTCCTCTATGAGCAACTGGGAGAAGTCTCGCGACCGCTGGCCCTCGTTCTTGTGGGATACTTCAACCTTCCTGATGTCTGCTGGAAGTATAACACAGCAGAAAGGAAACAGTCTAGGAGGTTCATCGAGTGTATGAAAGATAACTTCCTAACACAACTGGTGAGTGAACCGACTAGGGAAGGTGGATCTGCTAACTGTGAACAGAGAGGGCCTTGTGGGGAAGGTGACTGTTGGAGGACGCCTGGGGCTCAGCGATCACAAGATGATAGAATTCTCAGTTCTTGGAGGAGTAAGGAGAACAGAACTGTCAACAGAACTGTCACCTTGGACTTCTTGAGGGCAGACTGTTTAGAAGGCTGCTTGATAAAGTCCAGTGGGAGACAGTTCTAAGGAGCCCATGAGGGCTGGATGCTCCTCAAGAAGGAAATTCTGGTGGTGCAAGAGCAGGCCAACTCTGTGTGCCGTAAAATGAGTCGGCGGGAAGAAGGTCAGCTTGGCTTAACAGAAAGCTCTGTGTTGGTCTCAGGAAAAAGAGGAAAATAGGCATCTCAGGAGGACCACAAGGAGCAGGTGAGATCATGTAGGCAAAAAATTAGAAGAGCTAAAGCCCAACTGGAACTTCAACTGGCCTGCTCAGTGAAAGACAATAAGAAATGTTTCTTCAAGTATATTAACAACAACAGGATGACCAAGGAGAATCTCTCTCCTTTACTGGATGCAAGGGGAATGGTAGTAACAAAGGATGAGGACAAGACAGAGGTACTTACCGCCTTCTTTGCCTTAGTCTTTAATAGTAAGGTAAGATTTCTCTGGGCTCCAAGCCTCCTGAGCCAGAAGACTGCAAAGGTGAACCCTCAATGTTCCAAGAAGACTTGGTTAGAGACCTGCTCAATTCAGATTCACCACCTCTCTAAAACTATTTTCAAGCTACAAAAGGACAAGAGGGATGCTAAATTTGTCATCTGTTCAAGCCAGAAAAACGTAACAGCAACCAATAGGATGCTGAGGACAAGGGTCCTCCCAGCAGCTGTTTGAGCAGTGATCAGTGCCACTGGGTTCCTCTCATATATTTTGCCTACAAATTCTGGATCTGCTAACCTTGGCTTAGATCTGGTACTATTTTTAAAAGCTTGAATAAAAAGCAGTCATCCAGCAGAGCGCTTTTCACTTCCCGTTTTAGACATTACATCCTTAGCCTGAATAATCACTGGCTGAGTTGCTCAAGGTCAACTCACATTTCAGTCATCACATCACCTCATCCCACCTGTGCCCTGATGTTTCACCAGACTTGTCCCAGGAGCTGGTGTCCTTTAAGCTGGACATGAAAGGTCTGCAACGCTTACTCACCCATCTTTGGAGAGGTGATGCCGGAAGAAGTCATTGGCTGCCAGTTTGATAGCCTTTTCGGGTGTCACCAGAGTTAGGTTCACTGCAGCCCCTGCAAGGAAAGGCAAGGAAAAGAGAAGTGCATTGGAGAATGAGAAATCAATCTTTCAGGAATGTGTTGTAACTCCTGCTCAAGACTTTAGACTAATGAAGGAGAGCTACCAATGCATCAAAGGGGTTTAGAAACACGAAACACCATTGGAAATTATGGGATTTCTGCCTCCCAGCAATTTGGGTTTTTGAAAACATCCCCTGATGCATTTCTATTTCATTTCCAATATGTTTTTTGTAATTTCTTTAGCTTCACTACTACTTCATACCATGCATACATGCATCCTCTTCTCTCATCCAAGATGCATCCCTAGAAAGGTGAACATCAGACCTTCAAGAAAGGAGTACCAGTTGAATTAATAACCAGTCCCAACTCCCACAAAAATATTTTGTGATGTTGAGAAGCAAAAGCCCCACACCTTCTTGCTACTGTCCCTGCCCTACCAGTACCAAAAGTAGAGCAGCTTGCTTAACAGGCAGCCCAGAAAAGGCAGGAGGCTGCCTGAAGTCAACTGGCTCATCTGCAAATAAGTCAGCCAGTTCTAGACCAGTCCTTGGAGTTAAGGTGGCTTCCCTTGTATATCACCACTGGGTGTAACAGTCACAACAGCCACAGTTGAAGTGGCTTTTTGTCCACCACAATCTGCAGTGTGCAGAAATTCCCTTCAAGCACCATGGTTTGCTGGGGGACCTCGGGTGTAAAAAAGCCCTGGCTTCCCCAGCACTCGCTGGACTGCCCTTTTGTTAGAAGCAACAAACAGCAAATCCTTCTATTGTGCCTGCCACAATAAAAGGTCTGCATGGCCTGAGCAGCTGTTAGTGGTTGAGAAGCAGCTGTGAAGCTGCCCTGGGGGAAACGGAGTGAGGGGAGCGCCAGTCCTTTCTGAGCATAATGGGTTTTGCACCATTAGATTAATGTTGCAGAATATTCTCCTCTCTTTAAGTCTTCTGGCTTAAAAAGTCCTCCAGTGGGTGACCACAAGCTCTCCAGGCCTGTATTGAAGCATACTGAGTTCCAAGCCCTCCAGGGGAGCTTTGCTTGAGATTTGCTAATGGCCTTTAAATACCTTTGCAAGGACAAATACAAAGGTATACCTTTTTGCATTTATGTTTTCTGTAGAGATATAAACAACTTGTCCCAAAGCTTCATTTTCCACAGAGAAGCCTGCACCTTCAGGTTCCAGAGACCTGAAGGGGTTCATCTTGGTTTGAACACAAGTTGACAGAAATTATAAGGGCTACTCAGTCCTCTGTTCCTCAGCATTGAACCCCTCCCTCCAAAAGTTATTAAGGAGCTCCTAAACTAGACATGGAAAAAAAGTAGGTTTAGGAGGACTTTCCTCTGATTAGGAAGCAGAGTCACAGGTAGGTCTTCCAGGATCAATACAACTGGAACCAGGACACAGGAATCCTCGGCTTCACATCCTCTTCTCAGAAGACACATCTCCACCATGCAGCAAGAAAATAGACAGCCTTTGCTAGGCAGGGCTGGGTAGCCCAACGCGTTTTCCCCTCCTGATTGCTATGTTCAGATATTGTGGAAAATACAAGCTAAGCCAATGCATCCATTCCACGCTAGCTATGGCATCCAATAAATGACATTATCTTCTACAGGAGCCAAATTAACCACCCAGGGAGCAAGGCAGCCCTCTCACACTCCTGGGCTTTTGCAAACTTTGAAGTGTACCAGTTCTGTTCAATGTGCTTCCTATACTTCATGTCCCTCTGCCACAGCTCTTGCATGTGATGAGAAGCCACACAGACATGACTCTCATGCTCTACCTCCACGTTTTAATGCCAATTATATCTGGATCTACAAAGTAAATCCACGCAGCCTGAATAAGTGGAAGTGAAGCGTTTCCTCAAATGCCAAGTTGAAGACTTCAATTCCATTACTCATGGCTAGACAGTAAAACACCTGTACATTACTGACACGCAGCATGAATTACCACTTCCTTGGAAAAACAGTAAGAGAAAGAAAAAAAAATTCCGCTACTGTAATACCAGTGCAAAGGGTTCATTGAAAGAAAGAAAACGAATTCCAAACCATCAAGCAAGAAAGGTAAGCAAGAAGTACGTTTCCATATGCTGACCTCCCTCCAGGAACCAAGAAGCTTTCACAGCAATTTCTCCTTCAGTTGCAAATAAAGTAGAAGTTAAAACTACATGATATACAGAGAAAAGTTAATGAACTCGGTTTTTCTCCTACATCTTTGATGTTTTCAGTAAAGCTGCTCAGCAAAGGAAGGATAATCCCTGTCCTCAATAATCCATAACAGCTTCAATTCACTGGAGGAGGAGAAATCAGATAATTCAGCTGCTGGCTGTATGCTTTCTATGGTGTTTTCTACCTTTTTACAAAACCGCACAGCTCTTCAACTACAGCTATACCAATGACTATTTCCCTAATTAAAGCTAACCCCTGACTGTGTACCAGAAGCAATGACAGTCAAACAGAATGCAAAAATAAATTGCAATCATTAAAAAAATAAAAACTATTTTGAAAAGAAGTACAAAATGACTAAGAAGGATGAAATCAAGCAGAAGCAAAACCAGTTGTTTGCCAACTGAGTCCTCTTCTCACTGAGCCTTGGGTTTTCTTATTAAAACACATTTATCATAGAAGCCCTTACATACCACCAGCAACCTACATAACAGGGGGACTGAGTCATCCCCAGTGCAGCACTGGCATACATGGGAGGGAGTACTAGTAGAGACCAGGGAATGCTGTCACACTACTGTTTAGCTAAACTGCTGCTAACCTCCGAACATCGTCAACAGCAAAGGGCATTTCCCCTGCCTTTAGCTCCTACCAGCTAGGCTAAATTGCTGGTCTGTAAACAGCAGTGGGACTTCCCAGGACTCATGCTGGGATCTATAGACAGCTTCTGGATGAACTGCAGCAGGGAGTAGAGAGAACACCTCTCCACAGTCCCCTTCTACTGGTGTCCACATGGTCCAGATGCCCACAGATGCCATGGATTTATTTGCTTGACATCATGTCAGCACACCACCATCCCTTGAGCACAGACAGGACCAGGCAGCACCACACAGCTTTGAGGCCTTGCTGCCACCTAGATGGTACAGAAAAAAAACATGAGGAAAAAAGCATCCTCTTCTTCCTCCCCCAAACTAAACCCCGAATCCCTGTAACTTTTGGGGAAGAACTTGAGTGAAATGTTGGGATTGCCTTATACATCACTATTCACTATGGGTCACTCATACAGAGTAAGGACTATTCGTCTACATGCACCCATTAAGAGGTGATTTGCAGAAAAGCATCTCTCCTGTCTCCACATTGAGGAGCTTTGACTCATGTATGAAGGAGACACACAGTGGGAATGGCTGCACACAAGCAGACCTTTTTTGCTCTCCAAGAGGGGCCAAGTTCCCTGCAGGGATGACTGATGTACTTGTGACTCCTCCATGGGGCACAGCAGCTGCCACTTTAGCACATTAACATAGAATCCTTCCACTTTCAGCTTAAAGGCTGAAAATAAGAGCTTGTGAGTCATACAGCAACTTCTGCTGGAGAACTGGGACAGATGGAGGGAGCAAGAACCAATTCCACCTTCCCCTGTCCGCAAGGCTGAGCTGTCTCTTTACCTCCTTAGCAGAAAAGCACTCACATTCTTCACAAATCTTGGATGTATTTTACCACTCATTCTCTCCCTGAGAAAGAAAGTAGGGCTGGTAATGCCAGCTCACAGAACTGAGGCACAGAGACCAGGACTGCTGTACATGGAGGACTCACCTTTGCACCCTGGCCATGCTGAAATATCTATGAATTCCTGGAAGGAGCTGGAGCTATTCACAAAAGCCCTCCAAAGCCAGCTTCCCATTTAATAGTCAGAGGTGACAAGTAAATTCAAGTCATTATCAGCTCCCTGAACAGAATGGGTACAAAGTTAGTGGGACACGGACCAAGCTGACCATGCTCATTATGACTGGGAAAAGCAAGAGCTATACAAAACCCTCTGTATCCTTTGAGATTTCTGTGTGAGAGTGAAAAGTGGCCTGGAGTTGCACATCCCCTCCATCATCCTACAGCTTACAGTAGGGAGCTGTCTCTCCCAGAAGCCCTGATGGGTTCTACAGTCTCCCCGATAAGTTTCCAGGAGCAGCTTCTTCCTTCTGCTCCCTGCAAGCAGCCTGCCACTGCGTATTTACAACCAAACTTAACGCAGGCTCCGTTCAGAGAATGGAGAAACACAGAGCCCCCTTCTGTGAAAAGCGGGGGGGAATGCATCACTGCTAGCATAGAAGATGAAGCTTGCCAGAGTTCCTGAGGGTTATTTGTCTTGTTGCCTACTCCCAGGAAAACTGATGTCAAGCAGCCAATCCATCCCCGGCATTCACCCCACTCCCCTGAAACACCCACCAGCAAGTTGGGCAACAGACGTGGCCTCAACAGGCCACTTGGCTGCACTCTGCATTTCCTTAGAAGCTACAGAAGAAGTGGCAAGAGCAACAACAGTAAGGTGTCAGCATCTCTGGACTCCTGCTTGAAAAAACAAAGGGCAAGGACTCACTTAATCAAAGCAGTACTTTAACCAGGCTTTATCAGTGAATAAGTGCCACAAAGAATGCTATCTGAATGCCTCAGAGATAAAACCTGCATATTGAGGCAACTGAATACCACTTTATAAAATCAGCTTAGTCAAACTAAGCCAGTTTGACTGTACTGAAAGCCAAGCAAGTATTCCACATTTTCCTCTGCTATGAGTAAAGCCAGAATTTGGCCTGTTGTTCCTCTTTCCTCAAAATCTTTGAAAACTTTCAAACATTTTGTGTTTAAAACTAGAAAAAGTATAGTATCGACTGAGGAACTCACTGCTACAACAGATGGCCTAATCCAAGGTGCCAGGAGATTTCTAACAGGTTAGCACACAATGACTGAACAGATGAAGCTCCACGATGAGCCGACCTCTGATTTTCCTACCCCACACCAAAGGAGTATTTTCTGGGGGCAGGTAACTTCTGTTTTTTTAATTGCAGCTTGTCTTAATACTGGAACAAAGCACTCAGGCATGCTTGAGAGAGAGCTGGTTTTGGAGAAAAGCTACCAACTAGATGGGACTAGACTGACCATGATGGTGGTGGGCTTTGACATAAATTCAACAATCAATCACAAAGTAAGGCACTTTAAACAAAGTCTATCAACTTTCCTAGCAGTTTAAGTGAAGCTGAACTTAGTAAAAGGTAAGGTTTAACACCAAAACCAGCTACGGACAGGACTCAAGCCCTCGACACTGGAGAGCTGAGCAGACACTTGGTATGAAGGAGTATATTTTCAGAAACGGTTGCACTTTTCAGCCTCTTAGGATATTATTAGGCTATTGCTTTGTAAGCTAGAGAATATGGACTTATCCTCTCACTTACAGACCAGTGCTTCCAATGCAAAAGCTGTGCCATGCCGGACTCAGCTTTACTTACCTCTGTACATGCCAAAGTAGCCCTCTGACCGAATTGTTTTAATAAGGCAGTCAGACCTGCAAACAAAACAGAGGGAGATAAACAACAGGAGCTCAAAGGTGGCTAACAGCAGAGAAAAACAAAACATATCTCTTGGGAGTAGTTTTCATTTACAATCTGTCAGCAAAACCGTGAGCCAAGAGGGAACTGCGTCAGCCGCTGAATGTGCCATTGCTCAGGCCTGAGTCTTATTTCAGCCCCTAATTCACAGGGGCTTTGAAACCCCCACTTCACCCCACACACGCTGCCTGCTTTCTAGAAACACAAAAGAGAAAAAAAGTGACTGCAAGGGCTGTTTACCAGGGTCCCCTATGTCAAACACACGAGATGCTCTAATAAACAGATCCTATGCACGTATTTTTAAATCCATCTCTGGAAGGGAAATAAGGGGGCAGCAACCCCCCCCATGCTGACTTGTTCGAGTACTCCGTGAAATTTGACACAAGGCACACAAACACTGGAAGACCTGAACGCTCAGTCATCTGTGACCTCCCACTCAGATTAAACCACTTACTTTTAACACATCAGGTCCCACTGCAGGCAGCAAGCACTCAGGCCCCTGCCCTGGGAAAAGCACAGCAGGGTGCCATGGAGATCTGCTTCAAGGAAAAAATGGTCACCTTCTTCGTTTCAACTACATTTACTGCAAATGGGAAAACTGTGAAGAGCATCAGAATGGCTCAAAGCCTTTCAAAGGCACAGACACATAACAAATCCAAAGGCACAGTTCAGGAAGGCAACACAGATCCCCTGGCAGAGTTCCCCTCTCTAAGCTACAGCTGCACAAGGCTGGGCACTGGCAGAAGATAGCTTTGGGGTCTTCAGGAAGGGACAAATACTTGCTGTGGCCACAGGGGAAGGGAGAGGTACACAGGCACACATAATTACGGAACAAACAGCTCTTTTAAGCAGTAATAAAGGAAATGTAGGTGCTGAACATATTTCCAAGAGATTCGGCAACACAAGGAGTAAACTTCATCTCTGCTCTGTAGTAGTGCTGAGGTGGAGAGAAGGAAATAAAGTATTCCCTTGAGGGTTTTATGGCCCTACTTCGGTCAAGACTGTTCTAGAATACTCTGCATTATTTGTGAAGAGCCCATCCTGTGCTGCTGCCACTCATGGCAATGCGTTTTCCCGCTCTTCTGGGACTCCCTGCACCCTTTGGGACCCTACCTTCCACACACCCCACCCCAGCTCCTGCAGCTTGCATGCACCAATCTCTTGGGAGCAGCCTCCCAATATATTTGCAAACCCTAGAAATCCTGGGGCTTTCTCCTATTCTCCTCATTAAGCTCTTCCGCTGCAATGCTGGAGGTAAAGCGATTTCCCCAAGCCAGTGGTGCTGCTTTGAACAAGGCACAGCAGAGAGAGGAGCAGGAAGAGCTGCTCTCCACCATGCTCACTCAGCCCTGCTGCCTCACCATAAGGCTTGCACATCACTCTCAGCCCAACACAGTGAGATGGAGCCAAGGCCACATCCAGCTCCTTTCTCTCCCTGGAAAAAGGGAGCCAACCGCCAACTAAAATTATACATAGCATAGCTGGGGCAGGATAGTCCAAAAGCCTAGCTCTCTCCAGCTCTCAGGGCTGCTCCTGTGTGTCTTTGGCTCTTCCAACGGAAAGGTTTCCTGGACACCAAAGATCTCTTGAGCTGAGCAGAGGCAAAGCATGCTGTTTTAAAGCAAGGCCGTCAACATTTTAAGTGAAGTTGATGCCTTCCTGGGTGTTCAGGAGACACCTTTGACTTCTGGTATTGGATATTTGCCAAAAAGTAAGTCCCAGTAACTCAAGACCTCAGACAAGCCCCCCCAAATCACTAGCTAACAAAAAGACACGCTCCATGCATCCTCTAACAGCATCCTCTTAGTGCATTTTCCCTTGCTTGCTTAGGTAGGGCAGAGGACATCCTGATGTTATCTAGAGGATGTGTTATCACTTCCTTGTCCCTGCTGGCCCCTTAGCCCCTAAAAGACCCTTTCACTTATCACCCACAAGCCCATGCTCACTTACATAGCTACTGCGAATGCCAGGGGAACATCTCCAGCATTACTCATTCACATCCAGGCTTTGTCACAGATTCTTAGAAGTCTGCTTGTACAGATTTAATCCCATGTATTCCTTAATGGTGCCTCATCCCACATCAACTTCTGGCTACAGAGCAGATCGGCACAAAACTATACCTGTGATCTTTCAAAAGGTCTGCATGCAGTGCTCCAGACTGGTAACAGGCAACTGCTTCCTCTTTTTAAAACTGACACAGTAAAGGAAGGGATAGTAACCTCCAATATGAAAGTTAAAACCAGAAGACAGGCAGAAATTCCCTCATGCACTTGACTGTGTCCCAGCAGAGAACCAAGTAGGGCTCCTTGTGTCAAGGTCCTGAGCCCTGACAGCATCAAACACGCTGCTCCCAAGCAAATGATGCAAGCAGATGTGCCCTCTACAGAGATCTCACCTGTTGTGCTCAGCAGCCGAATAGCTGCTTTATTTGCTTCACCTGCTCTAGCATAGCTGGGTTTAAAATTGTCCCCTGGCTTTCCTAAGGACAGCTTGAAAGAGGTAACAAAGTGGAAGGACGCCCTGTGAAAAGCCCTGAGAGATGCTGCCTGCCCAGGCAGTACTCACATGCTGGTGTACATCCGCTGGCCATTCTGCTGGTTCTGCAGGCGAGTTTTTGCCAGGTCAATGGGAAATACACAGGTGACCCCAATCAGCCCAGCTATGCCTCCATTGATCAGCTTGGCAGGTAAACTGTATGGGGATAAGAGGCAGAGAAATAGCTGTCTTAGCACTGAGATAATGTCATGTGAGGGAAAGAATTGAGCTCTACTGTGTGACCAGAGCTAACACATCGCTGTGCAACAAGGCTGTCCCCCACCAGCACAAAGGAAGCTCTGCCTCAAGGTAAAGCTTGGCCCTTGCTGTACATACAGGGAGGAGGGAAAAGCAGCACAAAGCATCAGGACAAACCATGGATGAATGGAGTGAATCCAAACAGCTAAGCCACACATTGCTGAGAGCTAGGAAAAACCCTGTTTCCCAGGATCCAAGGGTTTTTGTTGTCCCTAGAAAAGAAAAGATAGAGTGCTAGACTGCCTATCACATGCACAGACTTCAGTTAGGGCCTGACGGAATCCAAGCCAGCAGGTTTATTGGCAAATGCTTTTCAGCACCACAATTAGATACCTATCTAATGAGAGGTTCATGACACAATAAGCTCCTACCATCAAGTGGGACCGAGCCCAGCAGAAGTGCCCAGCTGGCAGCCAAGGAGCAGACAGCTGCAGCTCCAGGAAACTGTTTCCAGACCCACTGCCTGGGGTAAGGAGAACACACAAAAACCAATAGCCCAGTGAAACCACGAAACTGGCAGCCTGCACAGCTGCACATACACAGATGTGATGAGCTCATACCTCTTAGGGAAATCAAAACCTGTCTGCCTGTATGTGGTTCCAGAACATGGGGCTTTTCCCACAGGGAATTCTTGTAAGTGGAGCTGAGTGAGCCGGTTACCAGCAAGTTCAATTACAAAAAATGTGCAGTACTTATATGCTCAATAAACCACTATACACACAAACAAAGGAAGCCTGTTTGAGTCATCTCCCTCCAACAAAGCACCGGATGTGGCTCCCTGAAAACAGGATGTGTTGGATACTAAACTGACAACTGACAGCAGTCCCAGATTGCAGCTGGGTGACCAGCAGGCTGAGGCCTCGCACAAGGGGAACAGGCACACTGCCTTCCATGAGTGTGACATGAGGCTTGGGACAGGCACAGACTGCATTGCCCACTGGAAGCAGCAGTGGCAAGGCTGGCCATGGCATGATAGGGCAATTGCAGAGAGGATCAATATGCATCCAGACTGAAACAGCTGCCTCTCAGTTCCAGATTCAAGGGAAAGCCAGTATACGGAGACTCAGGGTTTCAACTTCAGCTCTCCCTGGCAGAAGTAGACAAAAGGGGAGTGGAGAGAAAAAAAAAACGTCTGCTCACAAATGCTAAGCATGACACTCCTTTCAGTCTCCGCTCTCCTGCAGCCAGAGCTCCTTCCTCCTCAACACTCATACTGGTACAACACACACACGCAGCCCCAGGGCTGGCACAGCTGGAAGAAGAGGTGCCAAGGACAGGCACACATCCCAAAACAAGATGGTGCTGACCAAGATTAAATCAAACATAGCCTGTTAGGATGGCAGGCCTAAATCAGTCCATGAGTTCAGTGCAGAGCCAGACTGCAAGATCAGTTTGAGACTGTCACTTCAGCATTTTTGCACCACAGTCCGAGAAGGGAACAGATCTGCCTGCCAACTCCTATGCTCAACTTGTTCTCAGGCAAAATTTCAAACATAGTCACACTGAAAGAGGTTAGAGATGTGGTAAAAGTGTCAAAATGGAAGGGTGTCAAAAAGGGTCAAAATGGAAGCACCACTAGCTAGGAGAGTATTTCAAGAGAGGAAGATATCAGCCTCCTCAAATTCAGCGTCGCAATCACTGCTGGCAGGTCACAGACTGCAAAGCATCACCAGTGCCACTTTCCAGCCTCAGCATTGTTATTGCCTCTTTTAGTGTCCCCAAAACACCTGGGGAAGGCAGATTCTCGCCTCTCTCAACCTGTTCCAAAAGTGAACTCATCATAAGGTTTATACCAGGTGGGACTAAGACACAGACATGCGGCAAAAATCTTGCCTGCTGCCACCGTAAGTGCAAAAGAGACTCCAATCTCAGCACAGACTGCAGCAATAAAGGGAAACAGTCTGATGTGCCTGGGCAAGCCAAAAATTTGGGCAACATGGGCTGCAGAGAGCCTCTCACTCTGTCAGTGAACGAGAAACCCTTGCTCATCATCTCCATCACACCTGAATTCAATAATCCAGGTTCCCCCATGTGAACTGCAGAGGAAGACTAGTATAGACAGACCACTCAGCAATATCTCGTGAAATGTTGAGATCAAGTTCCAGGTGCACTGCTGCAGAAATGCAATGCACTTGATCTCACCTTGCAGCAAATCACTGCTGTGGATTTTAGTCTTTTGGTACCAATCTCGTTTTGACAAAAGCATGCTGCAAGGGTTCCATGCTCCAAGCTTAAATACATCTGGAAAAGCAGGTATTAGGAGAGGACCACAAAAAAAACCCCACAGGAATCCCACAGCATGCAGAAATCATTTAACTGGGGCAACTTCACAAGCAGCAGAAAGTTAAACCCACATGCAGGACTGTGCAGAACCACCTGACACAGCTCTCAGAAAGCTAAGGGTACAATTGCAACTTTCCAGAAAACACATCCCAATTCAATTGAAGGGAGGATTCAAATCCAGCCTTTGCCATATACCTGGACCAATGATTCCTGCTGTGCACTAAAGTGTCACTAATTGTTGGCACTTCATGTTCCTGAAATCACTGGCTTTAGAAGAAGGGAACAAGGCTGCATCTAGGTGGACTTCGTAATAACAAGCTTTACTCTATTGATGTCAGCAGGTCAAGCTGACCTTTGAAAGAGGGAGCTAAAAGGAACAGACTTGTGCAGCATAAAAAGTGGAGGGCAGAAAGAAAAAGGCAGTGAGAAAAAAAAAAAGCTGAAGAAAGAGCTGTGACAACATGACAAAGACAGAAAATAGGAGATGGTTGAAAAAAAGCAGGTAAGAAAGAAGCAGAGAATGAATCAGAACTGTTTAAGGCCAGAAGAGGAGATCAGGTGATTTCCTTCAACCTCCTGTATCACAAAAGGGATTAAAGTTGAAAATCTAAAGCACAAGCAACAACTCAAGACAATTTTAAAAGTTACCTGATCTGTTTATCAGCCATTTAATTGAAACTTGATCTTGTTAAGAAATTGATCTTGTTAAGAAATTGATCTGTTCCTTCAAATCGTTCCTTAATTTCTTTTTCAGTCACTTCTTTTTCACCTCAGTTTCTTCCTGGGAAAGGAGAAAAAGACATCAAGGAGACAAAGTTGAGACACTTGCGCTCTTCCTGAATCTCAGGTCCTATTGGGCAGCCTGCAGGGTGAGGCCAGCCAAGGAACAAGTGACTTAAGGAAGCGCTTGGTTTTCTCAGAGAGACTGAGCTCCAGAGGGAGCCTTATTAATGTGTGTATGTATATAAACATACAAGACACATAGGGAGGGAAGAGCTGCCAGCATTGTCAGGCACCAGCAGCACATGAGGAAGGGCAGCAGTCAGGCCGTGCACAAGGTCTTCCAAGCATCCAGAACAACAGTACCTATTACAGCTCTCTCAAAATCCAAAGAGTGTTTCACACTGCACCATGCAGACCTCCAACCCTCTGTATGTTCAAGCAGCCACCCCAAGACAACCATGTGCCATTGCAATACCTGTTCAGCACCTCTCTCCAACACATACATGCTGTTTCTAAAAGACAGTTTTCAAAAACTTGCTCCGCTAGTGGTTAGAATCCTTCCTCTATTTCCCAGCCACAAAGAACAGCTCATGCTCAGTCTCGTACCAACTTTGTCTTGTAAGTAGTGCTTCTCCCTCCCCAAACTATTGATGTGACTTTGCCCTGTGGACCACTCCTTTCAGCTCAGTGCCTACTAGCACAGCACTGAAGCCCCAAGTCCACAGGAAAGGGTTCTCTCCAAGACTCCTAATTGCTACTGTTTAACAAGAGCTGGAAGAAATTGCCACACCAAAAAATCTGGACATCAGAGAAAATTTCAGAAGTGGCCACAACCTCCAGCTTTCTGGATGTGTCCTTGTCTCCTCCTCACCTCCAACCTGGGAATCAGGTGCCCCATGCTTTCACCAAGCATCTCAGTAACACTCAGCCACTCTCCTCCCTCCCCCTTTCCAGCTGCCACCTGGATGGCAAGCCAGAAGTGCCCTTTCCCTCTGGAATAAAATTTGCCCCTTAACCACAGTTTTTATAAGTCACACAGAATCTCATATCCAACAAGGTGGCTTTCAGGATGACACCTGCTCTGGAGGTACAACCTGATGGCCAGAGGCATTTCTGAAAATAAAAGGTTCCTGAAAGCATAAAGAGCTGGCAATGGTATGGGTTGAGATTACACATAGTTCAGCACTGATCTGCTCTCCTCCCTGTTGACATGAAGTTCCATGGGAAGGGCAACAAAAAAGAATTTGCACATTTTGGATGACAGGAGACTAAACCTGCCTTTTCTGAGTCCCACATTCAGCCAAAGCCATGAGAAGCCAGCACATGGAGCTGGCCTTTTGCTAAGGAAAGGGGCTACTCTCTGAAACACTGCACTCAAACCTCACCCATTTATTACACCTTCCATCCCTTCTGTGTCCTCTCCTCAGACGGTTCACCTGGTTTCAAGTAATCATTGGAAAAAATACCTTAAAAATCTACAGATCAGCTAAGTCTGCACTTTCCAAGTGAAAATTCGTTACACCTTTCGCTGCATGTGCTTTCACATCCATGTCCATGACCATTTCAGGTTAATCTAATTATCTATCAATTTAACAAGAATAATACCAAAAATATATAAAATAAAGAGACACCAGTTGCCGAAAGCCTGTAACCCTGGTATAAACAAGCCCTGAGCCATGAAAACTTCACTTGATAACATCTACACCCTGAATAGGATATTTGTGTTTATTGAGGCAGCAGTTCTGACAAAACACATGCATTGAGTGGTCCTGACACCCCACTCCAAGTTCTGGCAAACCTCCCCCTTGTTGCTCCTGCTGCACCCTTCCCCACGGAGGGGCATTCAGGAGGCCAAATACCCATCACAAAGGGCAATGCTAGAGAAGACAGCAACACTACTAATATTTACCACTGACTAGTTATCCAAAGAGTGAGAGAGAGGGACACACAAACACAGAGCTGTTTCTTACCTGCTGACACAAGCAGGATGATGGGAATCAAAAAAACGGTACTACACTCAGAGGAACTTGGGACAAGTGGGTTTAGCTTTCCCCTCTCTTTTTTCCTGCACAACCTGAGCACTACTTTTGCTTCAGCTCTCCGCTTGCCTGGTAACTGTAGAGCTCTCCTCAGCTGCCTGACCCAGCTGGAAAACTGCTGCAGGAATGAGTGTGCCTGCTGCAGCTGCACATCAGGAAGGTTTAAAACTGAGCAAAGTTATAGGCCTCCTTAGGGCATTAAGATCCATCAGACAACAAGTTGTACAGCCAGCAAACGCCAGGACTAGTATCATCCCCCTTAACAAAAGCTACTCAACTCACAGACAAACAAGTGGAAGCAAGCAATGTGACCATTTTACAGCAGACACCAGTACTCGATAACTGTTCCTACAGCACCTGGCACACTGGAGGCCTGAACGGCCATAGCCAGGGAATTTTAATGCATTAAGGGATTTTAACACACTGAAGTAGAAAGTTTATTTGAGCTCCGTTTGTTTAAATAGAGCTACAGTGAACAACCATTTGCAAAACAAATCTACAGAACTTCCCAAGTCCCTTAAAAGACGGTGAATGGCAAAGCCTTCAGCACCCTAGCCAGGTAGGTCCTGGACAGAGTTAAATCCCATTTCCTCCCAGAGCAGGAAAACAGCTACAATCCTGCAGTCTGAGTGGAAGAAAAACACATGCTGGAAAGAAAATGGTGATAATTTTATGAGATATTTAAAAAACAAATCCAGAACAGCATTATGCATTTAACCTAGAAATGAAACAGATTAAGTAGAGATCCAAATATATCTCCCCAGAAACAAGGTGATCTCAGGAGCCCAAAAACGCAAACAAAAGCAGGCAAGCAAAACTTCTGCAGCCAACTGGGTTTGTAGCTTCAGGGCTTCCTGAAGGACCAGGGCCTGCATCTGCCCACAAAACCTCCCATTAGGACCTGCACTGGGGCAGCAGACAAGCTAGCAGCACCAAAAAGGTGCTGATGCCTCAGTCTCCATACAGTTAAGTTTTACAGCCCAGTAGGCAATGGTGCTGCTGGAACTGGGAACCTGCATGGCTTGAGGAACAGAGAAGCCAGGAGGAAACTGGCAGTTGGCAGCCAGGGGAAGCAAGATTTGCCAGAGACCTACCTCAAAGCCAAAGAGGCTGAGCAGCCCTCACGGAAAGGAGCACTTAAATTATACATCCTATAATTAAGAGAGCAAGAGCTGCAAGGGTGATGAATTGTGTGGTGTTAATTCCTGCCTAGAGTGCTGTTAACACATTTAGGCAGGGATTAATGCCCCATTATTCACACACTGGGGCATCCCTTTTGCATTTATTGAAATTATCAAGAAAATTAGTTTGAGTGACATGCGCACTGCAGACCAGGAATCACCTCCATTCTAGGTGGAGAAGAAATGCAAAAAGGCCCAAAACTCACACTGCAGCATGTGGATAGCCCATGACCCTCCTCAATCCAGCCTCTCCCTTTTTCCAGCTCCGGAGACTTAAAAGAGTAGCCAGACTGGGGGTACTACAATGCAAACCTAACCAGCTTTGGATGTACCTGATCCTCACAGCCCCCCTGACTTGCCACACACCACACACATTCAACACACCTATGCTACCCACTCCAGATTGCCAAACTTTCACACTGCACACCTGCTAAGCTTACCCACACCTCTTCGACCATGCCCACTGCTTTTATTGCCACTGCATTGCCTTATGGCTGTGGGCTGCCACCTCTACTCCCAGATGCCACCACTCTGCCCCCATCTGAAGGATGCCAGTGCACATTTGCAGTGAAAACATTTGGGCTGCCATCCTTGCAAAACAGCAGGCAAACTTTGCCCCTGTACCTGGCCTCCACACTCCTTGCAAACTGGGCTCAGTCTGGGAAGCCTTAACTTCTCCACACTGTGAGATCCTGTGATGACAGAAGAACGCCTCAAAACATCTCCCTCATGCCACAAAGAAATGGGCAAGCTCCCTGGTGGTGCAGAACGGTCCCCAGGCTGAGAGCATGTCACAGAGATGTTTGGCTTTGCAAACACAGGTGGCAGCAGTATAGATTTACTTGGATATCCACAGAAAGTAAAAAGAGGACCAAAACTCCTGATTAGCAGCAAAGACACCTGAGCACTCATTCCGGCTCCATTGCTGACTTGCCCTTCAGACAGGATTTTGAACCACAACTGGCAGTTCGAGGAACAACCCTGCTCCCATGACAACACTCCAACTTAAGAAAAAACAAGTCATGATAAAAAATAGTCTTAGCAGAGGCACTTGCCCACTACATCCTTTAACCATCTGGACCAGTGCAGTTGCCCACAATATTGCAACAGGAGAGGAGCCACAAGGCTATGGCGGAAGAGTCACAGGAACAACCCTGCAAGCCCCTGGGACTACAGTAATGTCCTATATTCTGATAACTGCATGCACAGTGTCACAACTATCCTCTTCCCCAGGATTTATTTGAGATTACAGGAAATTCAGAGACCTCTTTTATCTTCACACAATAGCAGATGAAGACAAAACAGAGACAGCAAAGACTGGCTTTGGAAACACAGCCACCTCCACCACTCTTCAGGAAGGGAGAGGGCTCAGCAATCAAGAGCTTCTTTTGAGCTGGTACAACCAGCCAAACCTCCCATCTCAGGGGACAAAAGTCCCACCGTGTGATGCAGGCAGCTCTCACTCTTGCTCGTTTGGGCTGTTTCTCTCTATCTCTCTTTCTCCAAACACGCTCACTGGCCTCAGACATCAAGGCCACCTCAATGCAGAGAAAGTGTTACCAAAGACATCAGACAGCCACTTCACTGCACCTAGCAACAATCCTACTGTCTGCTTGGGCTCAGCCGTACTTCGAAAAGCCAACCTAGATGCTAACTCCAAAGCAAGGATCTGAGTGAGTGAAGCAGCAGGTATCACTGGAAAGGAAGAGGGCAAAAAAGCAGGGAAGGAGGTTGGGATCTCCTGTCTGCGGCAGTTGGGGCAGGAGGAACATGCCCAGTTTTTCCATGCTTTCCCCTCTGGGCTTTCCATCCTGCTGGAAGAGACAGGCTGGGCTCTCACTGCCAATACAGAGTCATGCAAGTTTGCCTGCTCTGCTAAGAAACCTTAAGCACTAAGTCAAGACACCAAGCATCTTCTGTTACTTCTGTGAGAGCAAAGCCTTGGAGAAAAGCCTCCAAAAGGCACTGTGAGCAGCAAGAGAATTGCCTTCTTATCTGGAGAGTTTCTCTAGACCAAACAACCAGCAGCTTGCTTAGATAAGTGCAAAAAACATTTGCCCTATTGCTTAACAGTTCTCTCCTTGTATCAGCATCATCTGTTTCCCAGATGAGTCTTATATCCCTCAGCTCTATCCCAGGACAGCTCAGGAAATGGAGTCCTGTTAATAGGTACTAACACCAGGTCATGCTCCAGTTACTGAAGCAGATCCCACTTCAGCTGGGCAGAAAGATTTGCAAAGTGCAACCACTCAATGCCAAGACATCTGCATTCAAGTCAGACACAAAGACTTGAGGAACAGGCCTATGCCAGTCTGGAACAAACACCAGATCTGCCCTTCAACTTTGCATGTGCTGGGAAACTGCCCCAGACTGAGAGCCTGAAAGCTGATGCTCATCTTGAAGCTGGGCTGGGGCATTAACCCTGCAGCATACCAAGAGGCCCCAACACAGACCTTTGATTCCACAGACCTTTAGTCAAGACCAGTCCCTGTCCTGGAGGTTTTGCAGCTGAACGTAAGACGGGATGAGTGAAGACAGCCATTAGAAGGAGACGCACCCAAGGCTCACACAGCAAGACATAATTTTAGTGTATGAGTCTCAAGAGACCTGGCTCCTCTGCTTTGCACAAATGCCACATCAAGCATGCTACAGCCCTGCTCCCCCTCTCATTTCTCTGAACAGTTACAACACAAGTAACAAGCCCCTAAATTACAGACAACTACTCATTCTCAAAGGTAAACTCAGTCTTGGCTCTCCCTGGCTTCTACAGAAACATGGACCAAGAGGTGTAGGACCCAAAGGGCCAAAACCCCTTTCTATGCGTCTCATCATAAAATCTTCAGTGATGCAGTGATACAAGGTCAGAGCATGGCCAGACCAGAAATTCAGGCCTCGTATTTTGCTCAAAAATAGTAGTGGACCCCAGCCTTTGGTCTGTAGAGATCTGCAGGTCTCTGCATCAACTCAAAGCAATCCATAAAAGTAGCTACAGAACAACTAATTCATATGCAAACACAATGAACTAAATATTGTGCCAATTTCAAAATTATTATTAAATTAGATTACATTTATTATGGCCTACATTACTTTGCAGCTGAAAAGTCAACAGTGGAAGCACAGCTAACAGATAGTAAAATTGCTCACATGTGATCGTGGTGGTGTACAAGGAAGTTTGCAGTTCAGACCTCTTTGGATGACATAAGTGGGTGCTTGTTGCCAGTGATGTCCCCTTCCAAGTGCCACTTGAGAAATCATGTAGTCATGCACTGAAATGGGGTAATTCCAACTATTTTTAAACTCATCTTCCGTACCAGTTTTTATGAAATTACAGCTTCATAGATATGCAGCATGAGCTGGAGAAAGTGGACAGCTTTGCTGAGAAGACAAACAGACAGAGCTTGGAAAACAAACAGGAACTTACGTACAGTCTTTTCTCTTCAATAATCTGTGGTGGTCAAGAAAAGACAGAACCAACTGACAGTGACAGACAGACTAATCCTGGAAGGACTTGCCACTGAGAAACTGAATGGTGCATATCCCTCACTTGGGTGCTCTGCCAAGAGACTAGCAGAGCACAGAAAATGTTCCTCCCTCCCAATTTAAAATAATCATCATGTACAAAGCAGTAATTAAAAACAACCAATCAAGACACCCAAGAGAAACTGAAGGCTGGATTTTAACTTACTCAATAGCAACGAGGCAGAACACTGACCTGAGGTTCTGAGCCTTGAAAGGGACCATTCATTCCCCACCAGCAACAAAACCAGGCCTCCTGGCTCTCAGCAGACAGATCTCCTCCAAAAGAAAGGGCTGCCAGTGGCCACACAGGGAAGAATATGCATCTTTCAGAGCCAAATTCCAACAGTAACTCAGAGCAACATCTAAACACCCACAGATCTGTTCCTGTGCATCCTCATGGGACGATGCTGGCTCGCTGCAGCTAAACCCAAGGTTGCAGAGGGGCAGGACTGACAGCGCAAGTCAGTGCTGTGACTGCTGCAGACCCCCTGCTGAGAGCTGGCGGCCCTGCCTTGGAGCATACAGGATGGACATGATGCAACTTAAAGTCTCTAGGACCCTGATGATGACCCACAAGTCTGAAAGCTTGGCAGTAGCTGTGTCAAGGAATGACTGTTATGGATGACGACCACCTTCACATCACAAGATGAGTATGTTTTTTTTTTTCAAAATGCTGCATGTAGCCCTACAAAAGGCTTTTCCTCCTTGAAATGGGGAGAAAATTCAAACTGTTCGCTTTTGAGAAGAAAGAAAAACAACTCACAAATCCAAGTTCACTTCTACATTGTGTTCCTTCAGATGGACACTGAACAAGACGCGTGCCAGAAATAGCCCCAGATTCAGTTACTCTAGGGCGATAAGTTAAGCTCCATCCCTGCCAGCCCAGCAGCCAGCAAGGGGCCTGCTGAGCCTGCTCTGACACATGGCTGCTCCCACAGCACAGCACAAGGAGAGAACAATGAAGCTGTAGGGTTCAACTCCACCAGGTCAAGGCTGTTTCTTCCCCCTCCAAACTCATTCAAAGCCAGTGAACATTCAGATAGAAGAGAGAGAGGAAAAAAAAATCCTCACTGGCTAAAAAAGCTGACCCAGAAAAAGCCCCCTGTCTCAGTGTGTGCCAAGTGGCCCACAGCTATAAGCCAGCAGGCTGCTTTGATTCTGCACAGAAAGCCATCTACCCACCACACCAAGCAGTGCCCCTTTCAGAAAAAAAACAGGCAAAAAAATATCACCACTTCTTGCCAACATCTGAGGCAACCCAGCAACCATTTTCTTCCCTGCTATGCACTGATCAGGAGCTGCATGTGGATACCTCTGTACCACCACTGCATCTACCACCACAGCTCCTCACCTCACTAACCAACCGCAGTACCTTCATTGGCCTGTCCTGGGAATGGGCTCAAAGGAAGAAGAAATAAATGTATCTGCTCCAGCCTGCTGCATAGAGACTTGTGTACATCCCCCGTCACTCTATGGAGACCTCACAGCTATTTTTGTTTTCCTATTGTGCCTCCCAGGAGGGCTAGGTCCTCAGTAGACACATGCAAGAAGAGCTCACTGTCTCTGCTGCAGCCTGGGGAGCTGCAGTGAGAGGGGACACTATTACAAGCAATACACACTTCTGTCCAATTTCATGGAGTGTCTTTGCCTGTCTGCCTGTAACAGCCCCATCTTCTCAATGGTGCTCCTGCACAAGCTCGTGATGACTGGGAACAGTTCATGCCTTGACAGCCCAAGCTTAATTGGGCAAATGAGAAAAAAAGAGGAGAGGGAGCAGGCAGGATACCTGCATTTCACTCCAAGAGGTGCTTACAGAAAACCTGACCAAGACTGGGCAAGCACATCAGCTGCTTTCCAGCACCACTCTTTCTGCTCCTCCATCCAGCTCATGCTGACTACAAAGAGCATAACCTGTGATTATTGCAGAAAGGGGAAGAAGAGAGGAAATGCAATGAGTGTCCTTTGTATGCACAGTGATCTCTGATGAAAGAAGCCCCCAAAATCCTTAAGTCACTGGTCTTAGAAGCAGTGCAGCACCTTACTTTCTCATGTGCAGGACTACAGGAACAGAGACACATACCACTGTCCTGGACTTGCAGGTTGCATCATTCTAAGGTGGTGGAACACAAACTGACATTCACCTCCGTAACTTCCATCTTCTGAAAAAAAAAAAAAAACCAAAACAAAACCACCAAATCTGGTGGCAAGCATCCTAGCAGCATCCTTAGCTCAGCATAGAACTATGCTAAGCCCTGTGTGTGTAAAGACCCAGATCAGCAAAAGGGAGTAAGGACCACAGCACTGCAGAGAATGAAATTGCTTGCAACTACTTTTTGTCCTTTCACAAGAACCTGGCCCTTTCACAGTCTCGGTTATGAGCAGTTCCAGAATACACCAGCCACTTCCTCTTCCCCAGGATTCACCTGCGGAAACAGGGCAGACAACAAAGCAAAATTACTATCAGTAGCTGGTTCATAACCCAATCAGAGCAGAGTTGAACCATGTACTAAAGTTCATTTCTGTGTATTTCCACTTCCTGGCCTGTGTTATATCACACTGATTCATTCTATAAGTTCTTTTCTACAGACAGGATAGAGCATGGGAAATATCCAGGGCTGGCTGTTGAGTGAACCTGCATGGAAAGTTTCCTTCCACCTACCGCACCTGCTGCTAATTCCCTTCACAGCTATGTTCATTAATAAAATACAACACGATAAAAGAGAACTGTACATATACACACTTTGCCTAAATTCCCTCCATAGTGGCTGATCCTGAGTCACCACCAGCAATCAACTGTTGCCATGCATTGAGAAGGACGCGGTTATTAAATTAATATGGGCTGCTTAACCTGGCTACAAATATAAATCAGTTCTTTGTGCCTTAGTGAGCTAATAAGGCATGTGCTAATTACATTAATTCAAACAAGCCCAGCCTGCCCTGAGGGCAAAGTGAGAGAAGGGCACAGCAAACCCAGACTCTTTCATAATAGCCTTAGGAGAGCCAAAAGTACTTGCCTTGACATGGTTTTCAGAGGAGAGGTATAGGAGCACTGCAGCTGTACCCTACGGTTCACTCATCCCAGCTGCCTGCTTAACACGCAAAAAACCTTCGCTCACCCAGCCCTTGGTGCAATGATAAATACAAGAACCCCTCTCTGAAGGGCCAAACAGCTTGTTCCTTCCTACCTCTGTGGCCCAGAGCACATCACAAGCCTCGGATGACACCCTGCTGGTTTGGGACCGTGAGCCTGGGAGCCTGCAGGCAGCCCCTTTCCTACAGGGACCACGTGGCACCAGCAGCCTCCAGCCACGGAGCAGTGCTGGTGGCTGCAAGTCATTCAGGACCCTGACACCCAACACTTCTCATGCAGACCTGTTTCCTCCACATCCTCAAAGTCAGCCAGGGACAGCTCAGCCACATAGGCAGCACACGGAAGCTGTACTTACGCTGCAGCATGACCAACTTAGGTAATCCCAAATGACTCCCTAAACCTACCTGACAATGGCAGAAGGCAGGAGGAACCATGCTCACCCCCTATGTCAGAATAGGAACAGAGCCTTCAGAAATGGGAAGGGACAGACTGTGGCAGGAAGAAGCAAAAGGACGGCAGAAAAGAGACACACAAACTTAGCAAGGTTCAAATATGCTCAGAGAGAAGCCTCCTGCCTCCCCTAGGCCAAAGAGAACAAGACCTCTCATCTCTGCCATCCCTCCGGAGGAGCCTGCCTTGGCATTAGCTGTGGTTACACTAGGAGTGTCTGCTAGGCACTGTCACCACCTCCTGGTGTGCAAGGGAGAGGTCCTTCACCTCTCCAAGGATTCATGCTCACTGAGTGCTTTCTGAAGCACACGTTTGTTCCTGTGAACACTAGGGGCTGTGCCAGAGCAAAGCAAATGTGTGAGGTTTTTTTTCCCTTGTGCTTCCACTTCCTCCTATACCACGTGTATCCAGTGGTACACAGGGCTGTCTGCAGGAGGCCTGAAAAGCAACTGCCTTTCTCCAGCAGCAAGGACTATCCCACGTTAACAGCATGGTGTTTTAAAGACATGATGCTGACGCTCACCCTCAAGGAGGGGATCTACAATCAGGCACTAGGCGAAACCCAGGGCTGCGGAAGGGTAGTACAACACAGTTTGTCCTGCACAGAGACCCTGGTACAGGCTCAATGCAGCCTTTACATTGGGCTGGCAGAGAAGATGCAAGTATTTTCATGAAGGAAACCATACAATGGATTTTTATCCCCTGGAAAGTGCACCTCAAGCCACACAATTCTCTTCCCCAGCAGAGAGGCTGTGGTTAGTCAATCACTAGCCCAGCACAACCTCAGGCTACCTGCCAAAAACAATGAAACTGTTCCTTCCACCAACAACTAAAGGAATTCATTCTGAACTGCTCCTATTCCCAGGTCAACGCATAGCTGTGAACAAAGAAATGCTTGTGCTGGCACAAGGAAAGAGAGGCAGGAGGGAAGCAGGTCTGCCTCTCTCAACAGCAGCCTGCAGCCCAACTGCTGTGCTTCATAGGTTAGAGAAACAGGACCCCAGGGTCTGAAAGAACACAAATCCTCCTACGTCATCCTCTGGATTCAGGAGCTGGGCTCCACCTAAGGCAAGGTGACAGAGAAGCATCGCACAGGGGCCACCACGCAAGCACACAAACACTGGTTACAGACTGTTAAGCTCAGCTCTCGCTAGAGGGTATTTCAGGTGCCTTTTGTAACAGCAACCAGACACCAAGCATAGACAGGATAACAAAAAGACATCTCCCAGCCACCCAAACGCTTTGCAACAGCGGGTAGAGACCTTTCCAAGGAAGGTAGCTTATCTCATTACTTCCCATTGGTGAACACAGAATGTGACTAATGCTCTCAGTACACTAAAGAAATGTCAGTTAAATAGCTTATTAATCAATATTCCTTGCCTCTCAGCCACAGAAATGGCAATTCAGGACACTGCTACTGTCAGTCCCTTTGATGTGGGAATACATGAACATACCTGCTCCACACTCCTGCATCACAGACTGCATTTCTCTCCTTCCTCCTCAGCTGTTTGCTTATGGCAAAGCTGTTCAGATCCCAGCAAAATGGTTCCTTGCTAAACACAAATCAGTGTCCCCCCATAGGTCATGTTGCACCAGAAGAGGTGAGCAGCTCCTCCAGGGAGACTCGTATGTACTCTGTGCCAAGCGAGGGAGCTGCCAAAGGGACTAAAACAACTCCCTAACAGCTCAGCAGCCTGGCATAATCGATCCACCAGCTCCCTGCTCATCCCGAGTGCTGTGAATCAGCAGACCGCAAGGCAGGCAAGGCCATCCTAGCAGGGAGACAATATACTTAGGAGGCTACAGGCAAATGAAAACACACGCAGTCCCGCTCACCTGAACAGAGCAGAAGGAGATGGGTAACACAAGAAAGGAAAAAAGGTGAAAGGAAACGAGTGAAATAAGTTGAACTTGGAAAGTCATTCTCTAGACATTAAATGTCTTACTTGGCTACTCTGCACATGCAGTGCAATGTGGATACCTCTGGCAGGTAGTGACAAGAACTTATCTGACCCATTAAGCATCCTTAGTAAATAAGATTGATCTTGCATTGCTTAAAAATTAGACCTGCTTTCAGAATATTAAAAAAAAAAAAAAACACTCCCGAAGCACACCTCCCAGTTCTGCTCTACCTACCAACCAACACTGCCTTGCCAAAGAGCACATGGCAGGAACAACAAATAGCATTAGACACAAACAACTGCTGTGCCAGCAAGCAACATGACAGGCGTGTTGCATTGGGAGACTAACGATGGTTTGGCAACACAGGAACCAGACATGCTGCTTTGCTCCAGAGGTCGTCAGACAAGGACTCCTGGGCTCCAAACCTCAATCCCCACTGGAGCCAGCTGTGGCTACTGGTGTAAGCACTTGCCATGCCCCATGGCAGAGCCCACATAAGAGGTGGCACAGCACAGTTGCTGGTGTCAGGACCCGAGGTCTGATTCTAGCTGGGGAAATCATGTTCCTCTACCCCTTCAAGAGCAGCCACCTCATCAGGGTAGAGGGAACCCAGAGGCTGGTCACACCAGCCAGCTCTGCCAGAGTTCGTCAGGGTTGCTGAACATCCCATGTCCTTTCAGGCCACCAGCAAGTTTGTCAACTCACATATATGCACAGCTGTGTCCAAACAGCATATGCCCTTTACCATGGCTCATCTGTTTGCTTACAGCTCCAGACCACCTCAATTTGCACTGCCACAGGTCCAGGTAACCCCAACAGTGCAAGAGACAACCTGCTGTCAGATCACGTTGTGACCTTCCCACAATGTCACCTGCATGCCAAGCATCATTTCACAAGCTGCACAGCAGCTCCACAGCCTCTCTCCCACAAGATGACATTTCCTCCCTGCAAACTGGCCATTGGCCCACCTTCACCAGAACAGCCCAGCAAGTAGGTACAGTCAAACCTTGTCGCAGGGGAAGCAGGAGCTCGCTCCACATCAGGGACCTGGCAGAGCCACAGAAACTGAGTCAGCAGTGTGCAGATGCCTCCCAAGCACATAGAGGCAGCGGGAACAGCCTGCTCAGCTGCCCCAGGAGCATGCTGGCACGCAGCACACAGCACAGCACACTCAGGCACACGCCAACACACAGTTCAGCAGCAGCCTGGCATTTCTTCTCCCATTTCAAAATCCAAATTCAAACCATCTGTTGAAGTATTTCTGCAAATCATTCCTCTTTCAGAAGGGCTGGGGGTTGAGTTTAGTTGTTTATACAGCGTCTGGCATTTCGCTAGCACTTGTCACTTCAGTATCCAAGATATTTCCTTCAAGCTCTCTATTAGTTTTGAAGAACTAGAGTGGGGTACTAACGAATCTACACTGTAAGTTTCTGGAAAGAAAAAAAAAAAACAAACCCAAAACAACAACAAACCAGGCATCAAAAAGACAACAGCTGCCCAGGTCATGCATACATTTAGCTGCTAACAAACGGAACAGGACAGGGAAGTAGTCAAACACAATGTGGTTTATGTCCTTCAAAAGAACTACTACCCTTAGAAAACAGCTTTCATAAAAAACAGCTGGTCCTAAAGGGTGAGATTAATTGACAAGTGCTCTCATTGCTCTGCAGAGAAGAGTTCAGCTTACCTAGGCCATGGAAAAAGGAAGCTACCCCATCCTTCAGAAAGCCAACAGGAAATGAAAAAAGAAAACAAAGCACTCAGAAGGAGAGACCATTTACTACATCAGATAATACCTTCTGCAACAGCTGCCATTGCTATTGTATACAAGTTGCAAAACCCTGAAGTGCTACTGTCCCTATCTGACTGTAGGGGACAGGGTCAGAGACAGACATTTTACTACTTATCCAAGCTTGTGCTCTGAAACTGCAGCAAAGGAGAAAGCAGCACCCAAATTCATAGTTAGCCCCTGACATATCCTGTCCATAAAACATGCTTCCCTCTTTTTCCTTTTTTATAAATCCTTAACTATCACAGAGGGGAGAGCACAATACTGGACAGGGCACCAAACAAGCTGCACGTGGCCTTGGAGAAGGTGTTTCCATCCCCCTCCACCTGGCAGGCAACAGGGAACTGCTCTCATCTCCATTGCCAAGGCGCACAGGCAGCACACCCACTAAAGGCAGTAAGGGGTCAGACGCTATGATAACAAGGACAGAGAACTCAGCAGCAACAGAACGACAGATGCACCAGTCCAGACTAAGCACACCACATGCTGCCACCTCCTTCCACATGTTTATCCACATAAAGCCAGCGCTTGCCCTGGCTAGCAGCTTTCACATTACAGCTCCTTGTTGAAGGAAAAAGGATTCACTGGAAGCTGCAGTTGCATTCAGAAGTGAAGGATCGCAGCTACTAGACTGCATTCTGGCTTGATCCAAACTAAGAGCTCACTCATATAGCATCTCTCTCCTACTGAAAGGACTTGCTGAAAGTGCTACAATTCAAAGAAAAAACCACACACTTCCTCTATTCCCAAAGGCCTCCTCCAAGACAATTAGTCACTCTGTACAGCAGCACCACTGTTCTGCATAAAAAGGGGAAAGTTATCCTTCTCCTTTCCCAACATTGTCCACAAAGTTCCTTATAGCAGGAACAGCCTTTAAATAAAGGAGCATGAGCCCCAGACCATGGAGTCAAATTCCAGGTGTAGCAGCCACAGTCTTTGATGGGACTTCAGTTATCTTCAGCTGCTTAAATCCATGCCGTCTGCGAAAATCAGTTGGATCAGAATCAAGCTCTTTCACCACAAACCCAGGAAGGAAAAATCTCCTGATACATCACACACCAGCATCAGCGCCAAAGGAAGGAGCAGGGCACAAGGAGGTTTGACAAGATCTAGCTATCCACCCACAACAGCACCATCAAAATGAGAACAAGAACCATTTATGAAAAAGTTTAACAAAATATATATAAGACTGCATTCCTGCAAGCAGCTCATCAAAGGCTGCATTAAATCAACAGACCCCACAAATTAAGTAAACAGTATCGCATCACATCTCTCCTAACACAGAAAACGTATTGCTGCCCAGGTGCCTTTCCCTTCCTCAAGCAAATACTTTCTATGTTGGCAGCCCTCCTAAGACAGCAAGTATTCAAAGCTTTTATATTTGCAGATGTGTAAGAGGAAACTGCCAGACAGAAACCCAAACCACCCAGAGTTACAAGGTCTTTTTACTGGGTTTGTCTGGGGTTTTACCTTATTTTCTAAAGCTTTTGTACCCTCTGTTGCTTTATCTTCAGAACAACTTGAACTACCTGGCAATTAATACTGCAAGCTTAAAGCAACATCCAGTTTCACGGCGGACAGCTCAATCCAACTCCTCCTTCCCACTACCTTTGCATGGAAGGCAAATAGAAGAGAACAGGAAAAAAATACTTCTTCTGCTGTTAGGATTAGATGGAGCAACACAGTCTTAGCTCTAGCCACCTGCTGTGGTAGGTGATCCTTGATGATGGAGAAGGAACAGTTAATCAGTCACTCCTCTTACAGCCTCCTGGCTGCAAATTATTCAGACAAACCCAGAGTGCCAAGGATAATTAACTATTTCTACAGCATTGCATGGTCATTACACACTCTGCAACAAAGTTTTCCTAGATCAGGCTTTAACCATCAAGAAAAGCTGTTCTTGGGGGAATCTGCAAAACTGGGTCCCCAGTCAGGGATGATGGCTCTAGATAAGTTTTACTCTAGCTAAATACAGCATAATGTTTCCCTACCTAAAAATGCTGCTGCCCTTCTCCAGAAAATCTCTTCCTCCTACGATTTCACAATTCTCAGCATGACAACAGTTACGCAAGAACTGTACAGGCAGATGAAATGCTTACAGCTCCCAAGTAAGACTTTCCCCGCTGTAACACCCTCATCAGAGCACAGCTCCAAAATCTCATGGCTCCTAGCTTTGAGGCATGACAAACATCAGCTGCTGCATCCTAATTCCTCCTCTCCATCACACTTGTGCCCTGCTAGAGACCTTACAACACAAAATGTGACACATAAGCAAGCAGGGGGGTTACTTCCAAATGTACATGCTGCTGCCACCTTGGCCAACCAGACAGACATTTCTCTCTGTCTTGCCAAATAACTTATATCTTGGGCAAACAACCCTGACAGGCTGTCAGTAATTTCTACCTTCCAGTAACTTAATACAGCACACTACCCCTTCTTAAAATGGCAGCAAGGGCCCTGGCATCTTAGTAAGACATTAACAAGATTGCTGGGCATCAAACAAGACTGTAGACTTTCCTTCAGGGCAGTGCTGGGCTCCAATTTATGACATAAATTTGCTCCCTGTTCCAACTCAGCGATCCATCTCTGCCATCAATTGCCATCACCCTCAAAACATAACGCTCCTTAGTACAATAGGCACTCAGTGAGCAAATGAGCCCAGGTGCACAGTACCTGGAAAAAAACTATTCCTGTGTGAATGACAAGAAGTAGGGGTACTGTACAGTTAATCTTACAGGCAAGACATTTAAAGGGGTAAACCCTCATAAAATACTGTTGTTTATTTTCTGGTGAAGAGGTTAGACTAACGCATCATATTAAACCTCATCTATACCTTTATCTATAACAGCCTGGAAAGCAAAACACAAGCCAAGGACAAGAAGACAACTGCCACCCAGTCCTACATGATACATTGTTATCAGCCAAGTACCACTCCGGTTCAAATGCCGTTTGCTTGCCGTTGCCAAGAACTGAGCTCGAGAGGTAAAGCCACAGTGACTTGCAGTGGTCAAAATCAGTGCAGCCCCACCAGAAGAGGTCAGATCCTAAGATCAGTGAGACTCACAGAGATGAACATGCTATGGTAAAAACATCCAGTCTTTAATTATAAAAATCTAATATCTAAAAGACATTAGGCCAGATAAACATAGCTGAGCTCCTGCTCTGATGTTTGTTACTCTGATAGCCAGAGCGTAGAAACTAGAATCTGAGAAGCCCTGCAGGACAGAGGCCCAGGGCACTGGAAAAAAAACTATTTCCACGACTGCACCCCAGCTGGGCCCAGCAGGAGGGTGCAGTAAGAGAGGAGAGAATGCTTGAGGTCCAGTTCCCAGGGTGACCTTAAGAAAATCCCATCGCCTATCCGTATTTCCACATTCCCCATCCACGGGAGGAAGAGCACAATAACCTTCACCTACCTCAAGGAGGCACAGATCTGGCTTAGAAGAGCCTGGAAGGAGCTCGGAGGAGCTTAGGTGTAGGACCTTGCCCTGCAGCCAAAGGTTACAACCCTACAAATCGCCCCAGAAATCAGAAACCGAGGAGAAACATGCAAATTACGTTCAATATAAAAAGCAGCAGCTCTGGGGCACTAAAGGGCACAGCCGACATCACACGTGTAACTCGCAATTTCCCTGACGTGGGCAGGGAGAGGAAGGGTGATGCTGCTACGGCTCCTAGTACCCAGTAAGGGCCACCCCAGCACCACAGGGAGTCCGGGGCCATGTCCCCTAGGCTTTGGGGCATCTGCGCCTCCGGACTCAAAGGAGGAGGGCCCTACCTCGGATGAGGGCAGCGGCTGGGGAGCAGCTGGAGATCGCAGCGAATCAGAGCCCCGCGGTGAGGGGGCACGGGGCAGGGGGGGTCACAAGGAGCCCGCAGTCCTGAGATGGAAGGGGCACAGGGAGGGGTGAGCCCGTAGCCCCCGGGGAGAGGGGCGCACGGGGCTGAGGGTAGCGGAGCTCCCAGGGTAGGCGCACGGGGTAGGCACGGGGCGGGGAGCCTGCAGCCCCAGGGGTGGGGGGGGAAGCCGGGGAGTCCGCAACCCCTGGGGCAGGGGGGAGAGGAAATGTGTGTCTGGAGAGTCCGCAGCCGCGAGGCGAGGTGCGGGCTCCCAGGAGCAGGGGCGCAGGAAGGGTGCGGGGCCGAGGCGAGCGGCGCCGGGGCCAGCGCAGGCGGGCGGGGCAGACGCGGTGCCGGGACCCCGGCGACGCCCCCGAGGGTCGGGCGGGGCCGCTCTTACCGGTGCGGGGCGGCAGGTCCCACCGGGCCGGTACGGCGTGCGAAGCTCTCGGCGCGAGCGGCTCAGTTCTGCCCCCTCCGGCCGCGCCCGGCGCAGGAAAAGCCGCGGTCCCTCCCCGCCGGGGCGGCCATAGCAACGCGGCCTCGCGGGCCCGGCCCACGCCGCAGCCATCGCGGCGAGCGGAACTCCCCGCCAACCGTCCTGTCTTGGGGACGGCACGGGGGCGACAGCCGGGCAAACCCTCCATTCTCTTTAACTTCATAGAATCATATATATCATAGAATGGTTTGTGTTGAAAGGAACCTTAAAGATCATCCAGCTCCACCCCACGCTCGCCATGGGCAGGGACACCTCTCACTGGATCAGGGGTGCTCCAAGCCAAGCCTCATCCAACCTGGCCTTGAACACTTCCAGGGAGGAGGCATCCACGGCTTCTCTGGGCAACCTGTGCCTCACCACCCTCACAGTAAAAAAATCTCTTCCTAGTATCTAATGTAAATCTGTTCTCTTTAGTTTAAAAACAAAGACCCTTAAAAGTAAAGACCAAGCAGGCTGTGGTCGGTTGGGTCACCATGCTATGCATCCTGCTGCCCTGCGGGAAAGCCTCCAGGCCACAGGCTGGCATCACGTTTACCTTTAAAGGCTACATTGTGGTTTCGGGAGCATAATGGTGCCCAGGTCCTCGCACAAAAACGTCCACTGAGACCATTTCAGCAGGCTTTGGAAACTAAGCAAGGAGGTGAGGAGGAGAGCAGCAGCCAGACGGATGTCTCTGCCTCTTGGGATGATACCCGCAGGTGTAACCCCAGGAAACAGGAAAGCTCTCCAGAAGAATACACCTGTAAGAGCATCCACCACTTATGTGCACTGGGCACTACGGTATAACTGATGCAGCAAGTGTGGGATTACCAGCTCTGCACCAAAGGCTCGTGGGAGCTGGCAGAGCACAAACACACAGCTTGTGCAATGAATCAGAGATGATCAGATGAGGGTGACTACAAGGATGATGGAGCATGTCAGGCTAATGAGGACATTGCACACAAGGCAGAAGGGACAATTATATGGAGTAGTGATGAACAGCTCAGAAACACCTGAAAGCAATGTTAAGCTTGTTATCACAGTCAGGGACCTGTGACCCGAGATGAGAAGAAGATGTAGACCAGAGGTCAGTGAAGCATCAGAAGCCAATGCTAATTAATTGGATGTAAGTGGAAAAGGGAGCAACTTGTGCACTTTTCAACTTACACTGGGCAAAGCATAAGAAGATACAGCACAGGAGGTGGAAACTCATTTGAGAAAGATGGCGCCTGACTCAGGAAGGAGACCTGTGCACCACAGCCATGTTTTTGATGTGTATTGGATGAGCATCCATCACAGAAGCAAAATGTAAGTGCTGTGGGCAGGGAATCATCAGCATATTCTGTCCAACCCCAGAGCCTTGTCTCTACCATATCCTTGGGAAAATGGACAGCAAGGTTGCAGGGAGGTGCCTCTGGCGGGCACTGATGTGGGGCTCCCCAGTTTGGAGAACAAGAAAACAGAGGGCAGGGGAGCTGTGGTCACTGCTTCTCAATCCCCAGCTGCAAAACTCCTTCTCACCCTCTTCCTTGGTGGTGGCAGGTCCCCACTCATTTGCAAAGCTGAATTGAATCCAGTGTGTATAGAGGTGGATAGATTTTACTGTTTATCATAATGTGCCATTCTATAGATGTGCTGGTAAGATAGTACTGTCCCCTGGAAAGACAAGGTTAACACCTCGGCTTTGCACTGTGTTTTAAGAGGACTGAAATCAGTCATTTTTATTTTTGGTTCTGCTGCATGAAAAACAACTGCTCTTTGTAACCTGCATGATGCAAAGGACCCATTTCTTCTGGTAGTCCTTAAGAGAGAGGATAGAGAAAAGAGGAAGGAAATTCGCATTCAGTGAGTGCCAGGTTGTCAAGGTTTCCTGTGCTGTCAGACATAAATTTTTTCTTCTAACAGACACAAGAGAGATTGATGAAAAGCAGAGCTTCAAAAGCAGCAATACCTGCATCTGATGCAAGGTGAAGAGCAGACCTCCTGACCTCAAAATTGTTGTCATCTTGGCACACGTGGGAGCGTTATACCAGGTTTGTGCTCAGCTTTTCACAAAGCTCCCGCTGTGTGAGTCTCAAAATCCTGCTCTGTTTTCAGCCTGGCTGCCAGAGAGGCTGTGGGCTAGTTTAGCCTTGCCAAGGACATAGGTCATTCAGTCTGCTGGCAAAGAAAGAGGCTTTCACAAGGTAGCGTTTTTCAGCTTTCTTCTCCATTTGCATTGCTTTATGTTTTAATAAATTGTGGAGTACCAGTGAAATCCCCAAGTGCCTGGTGAGTGTGAGTATTAAACCAACACTTAAAAAAGTCAAATCAGGTCATCTTGGTCACAGCTCCCTTGGCATGGTGGCCATACTGGATGTGATTATCAGTGTGCTGGTAGACGATTTCACTGATAAGGATTGAAAATGCTGTAACGTAATTTAGCACCGGTCAACATCTTTTTTCTAGAAAAAACAATCTCAACCAAGCTTGACCTCGTTCTCCATTGGGACCACAGGTTGGGTTGCTAAAGGTTATGGCACAGTGCTAATGTGTCATGAGCTGGCCCACAATATGGCCTGACTCCTGCAGCATATCTTGCAGGGCTACTCCAGTAAGTACCAGCATCTTGCCATGCCTAACACCCCTGGGGCTATAGCCTCAGAGCTGCCTGACACCCAGCAGCCTCTGTTCCTGAGCACCTGTCTGCAGTGTGTCCCAGAGCAGCAGTGCTCTGGTTCCTTTGACAGCCGATGCAGGCTCCCACGCTCAGCATAGAGTGTGCAAGGGAAAGCAATCTCATGTCCTGTGCTCTTATCTCCTGGATAGAACAGCAAGACACTTTTGTTTATTGAGTGCTGATGAATGGCATTGTTTTGGCTGCAAGATTGGCCTCCAGATCCCACTCCAGGCACAGCTGCTGGCACAGAGCCTACAGCTGCAGTGGCCCATTGCCACAGGAGCCTTTCAATAGGGCTTACCCCCTCATCCCAGGAAGAAATTGCCCCACAGCATTCCACCATTCAAATCTACGCCCTGCAGAAGCAGTGCTGGGTTTATGGGGAATTGCAGGATAGGGAACATGCCTCTCTTCCCCGGGGCATGTGGCCAAGCAATGCAAAATGGTGTCCTTTGCTCCATGATTTTACAATGTTCCCCACTCTCCACAGCTCATTTGTTCATTTGCCCTTACAGTACCAGCCATCTACAGCTGTGTTAACCCACTTTGCTGTTTCTCAGGGGTAGAAAGGTGAGATAGCTCCATGCTGCCTTGCTGGAGGGTGAAGTGGATACTGAGGACGCTGCTATCCTACTGTGGGTGAAAATGAAATGGCCTGACCCTCGGGGACAGTCACAGCTTCCTGGCCTTGCCGTCCATCAAAAGCTGCCACCAACTCCTTTGCGCCATGTTATTTTGGGACCTCAAAAACTCATGGATCCATTTGTGACTTCCTCTGCCCTCCAGCCATCATTGATGCACAGCAACTGATTAAGTAGCTGGGTCTTCTTTCCTCTGCCTGGGCTATGACCAGATTTTTGAGGGGTAGACACTGTGTTTTCCTCCTCCTCTCAATACACCAGGATGAAAGCCTCACTGGGACTGTCACTAAGCCTGATGTGCCTTGTAGTGCATGAAGGATGTGCCAGGCCCCAGGAACCTGTAACACGCAGTCTTAGGAGAGAGCAGCTACAACCAGCATCACAACCCGTGCTTGTTCTCAGCACTGGCCTTGCTAAGAATCACAAGGATTTCCTTTCTCTCCAACTTGGAGGCAAGAAAACTGAAAATATTTGTCCAGAGCCATTGCTACTTCCAGAAGGAGTGAAATCCTCAGAGAACTGGGGCTGAAGAAGCAGCAAGGTGAAGATTGGTATCCAAGCTCAGGACCTTCCCCAGCTATCCTGTTACCACGTCCCTCTGCCAGCTCTCATGTCCTACTTCACATTGTAATCTAAAGGTTCTCTTCATCAACACAACAAAGCATAATTAGAAGCCAGGTTCATCAGCTAGTTCTTCACACAATGGGGAGAGATAGGCATCTACATAGGAGCTCCAGCCACCCCCTGCATCAGCCCCACTCTCTTCTGGACATGCACACAGATTTACAGAATAAAAAGGTGCTTTAAGAACATACAGTTTATTTCTGCAGAGTTCAAGAAATGGACACATGTTTGATTGTAGTGAAGGCTCTTCATTTTTCTTCATCGGTGGGCTCGCTTCGATGCAGCCCTCAGCTGGGGTTCTGATGCACCAGTGTCTGAAAAACCAGTCCCACACCTTTCCCAGTGAAAGCTACTCTTAACTTTAGAAGGCTGAAAACATACTGCGATCCTCCTTTTAGGGGAAAACAGTGAATTTAAGGACCATCAGATTTCCTTTCCCTTTTCAAAGCAGTAGCAGTGTAACACTGTCAAGCACTGGACACTATAGGGTACAAAACGACAGGAAATCTTATCAGTTGTAAGGGTAATTTCTAATGTTCTCCCAGTTTTGTATCAAGCTCTGTTGTTTCATGGCTGAACTATCCAGTCCTCAATGCACCACAGGTATCTCCTTTCTCTTATCAGAGCAATCCTATGGATGTGCTGAGTTTTATAGCATTGTTGTCTGGCCACAGTAAACAGACCAACTGAACACAGCCACTGTGGAGACCTTCCCACCTTCATATTACTGTCAGGTCTTTTACCGGGAATTATACAACATTTTACTGCCAGGACCATGTAAACAGTGTAACCCCCTGCAGGATATAGTCAGGTTTTGCCTTGTAGTCTTTTTAATAGAAGTAATAAACTGATTTGAGCTTTGCTTCGGCTTTCATTTTTCAGCAATTTCTTGTAGTAATGTTTGCAGTGGCTGGCAGCATCTTACCTGAATCTGTCTCCTGGCAACTAGAGGACTGTCGTGGTTGGTAGAATCTGGAAGTGGAGAGATGTATGTGGGAAACACACTTTTCACCTCCCAGAACCACTCGGTCATTCTGCTGGAGATCTGCAAGTTTATGAAATGGAGACGGGTTTAGTTATGAGAGTTAAAGAGATATAGATGTTACAGTGAAAAAGGCAGAAAAAAATGTTCCCACTCCTGAACAATTTCTCCCTTTGTTTTGAATTTTTTTTGTAAGGAGGCTTTTCCTGGTTGAAAACTACCTAGAATTTTGGATGCATCAGGATTGTGCACAGTAAAACCTACAAAAGACCTTCAGTAGGACCCTGTAAGTTGCCTAATAGGCACAAAGAATAGCCAGATAGCTGTAAAGAAACTATTCCAGTATGTGATGAATTCATGAAAGAAGCCAGAAAGGAAAGCAACCTTTGGATTCAAAAGATAAATGCCACGTTGGGCTTTTTTTTGCTGCTTCAATCATCTGTTGCAACTGTAATCAGCATTTTCTGGCCACAGCAGCTGCAGGCTTGTGAAGGAGTAACTGTGCCACAAAGAGATAAAGGTAACACACCTGGAAATAATGTGCTTTCTGTTGACTCTCATCCAGTTCAAATATTTGCTGCTAAGTCAGCTGAAGGAAAAAGCAGTTGGATGGTTGCTCTAATTTCCTGCCAGCACCTCCATATCCTCAGGTGGGTGCTTACTCCAGTGTCACTGCAAGGAGAAAACCAGCTGCCAGCTGGTCTAGTTCAGTGGCTGCCGCTTGGCAGTGAAAGACTGGAGGTAACAATAATTTTCTGAGGTAGTTACTTAACTTTCTTTCCTTGAGGTATTGATCCAAATCCTGAAGAGCTGTTCTACTGATGATATTGTTTAGGTTTTGGTATTTCCTGTCTACTGGCCTGGTTGTAGTCCTAGAGTAACCTAAACACCTATCACTAAACTTCTCTACTAGCCCAATGTATCTGTTATGTGGAAGAGCTGTAGCTTTGCCTACACCCCGATGAGACCTCCACAGTGCCCAGCCTACCCAAACTTTATTTCAGCACTGCCTCATTCAGCTGTTGCCTGACCATTACAAACACAAAGCTAACTGCAACCTAGCTTCATCCTGTTGTAGGTCTGGATGCTCTTATACCTCATGCTTCCTTAGCCAAGCTTTGCCTAGGCAAAAGCCTCCTGCGCCCTGGCTGGAGGCTAGGCTAAGCTTACACACTTTCTCCTCTAGACTAGCCTTGTTGCTGCCTAGACCTGAGATGTAGTCACGTGCTCAGCTAGTCAAACCCATGCCCTGAACGCTGTTTCCCAGCTTTGCCCCAGTGCAGCAAAGCCAAGCTACAGGAGTACCATTAACCCAGCTACTGTATGTCCTGCGCTTTGCAGCCAGCAGTACCCAGACAAGAGCTCTTCTCCTGTATCTATACAGCACAGCCAAGCTCACTTGTGTCTTTCTGCCGGCAGGTTTAAAGGGCCCTGGCTCTAAGACTTTGAGTCATTTATGGATTAGCAGACTATGCTATGACAGTTAAGTGTTTATTTTCATGGAATCACAGAATCATTAAGGTTGGAAAAGACCTCTAAGATCATCTAGTCCAACGGTCAGCCCAACATCACCATGCCTACTAAACCATGTCTAGAAGTGCCAAGTCTGCATACTTTTTGAAAATCTCCAGGGATGGAGACTCCACCGCTTCCCTAGGCAGCCAGTTCCAATGCCTCACCACTCTTTCAGTAAAGAATTTTTTTTAATATCCAACCTAAACCTCCTCTGTCGCAACTTGAGGTCATTTCCTCTTGCCCTATCGCTTGAGAACAGAGAACTGGTACTGTCCCGATTAGTGGAGATTTGGCTGTTGTGAAGTTCATATTATCATTAAAATCAGTCCTTGGAAAGTAATAGAACATGCACAAGATTTTGGGAAATGTTTTGCATAGGCACATAGATGGGAAATATAATCTGTAACTAACTCTTGTCTCGTTATACTTGGTGGAATTATCCCTCATGTGTCTGGCGCTATAATAAAGGATGCTTGCTTTCTAAAACTCCAAAATTAGTGTTAGAGAGTTTATTTGCTGCTATTTTTCTTATATTTAACATGCAGAGCCACATTGCCACCTCTCCTTCCTTGCCTGTCCCTTCTGAAGCGTTTATAGCCATCTATTGCAGCACTCCAGTCCATTTTATTCCCAGTGAGCGCAATATGCCCAAATGCATCTCTCCAAAACTGGAGGAAGGATAAATACCTCATTGGTATACATCAAAATTACAGATAGGAACATATTACACAGACTACCAGAGAAAACGTACATTCAAAAAAGAACTGCTGACTTAAACCCATCTTGAGACTTGAAGGGCAGCATGGTCTAAGAAATTAGATCTGAGGAAGTCCCTAGGCCAACAACTCAAGTCTGCAAGTCCTTGTCCAGTGCTCTGGACTGAACACTAATCACTCTGTGGTTTGAGATGTTAAAATGGCTTGCAAAAAAAAAAGAACAGCCTTTTAAATACTGTTTAGAGAGTGGGATATGCTGAATCCAAACCTGTTTTAACAGAGTTGAATTTACATAGGCAACAGTGGTCTTTCAAAAAGCTTGAATGATACTTCCCACTGCCATTAGCAGGTTGTTAGATGAAGCCCATTGTGAGACAGGAAACAGGAAGAAAATGGCACTGTCAGCAGTCAATGACTGAGCAGTTAAAAAGCATAAACAGTCCAGCCTTATACAAGATGTTCAGAATGCAAACCTGCAAGGTCAGCTCAGCACAGTTCATGCCAATCCCACAGCAGTCCCTGTTTCACAGCTGGTCAGACCAGTTTTTAAAATGCAAATTTATGTCATGCATTTCAACAAACTTCACAAGGGGTTACACCTTCACTCCTACATAGGCATGTTTCATTGGGAGGATCTGAGGAATACCCCTTTGAAACTGCAAGTGAAATTTTACTTTCACTTAAGAGCCTCTCCCAGAACAGCAGGGTTAATAGATTTTTACTTATGTGTAAAATAAAATTGGAACTCTGTCAATGACCAGCAGTGTGTAGGTCTCGTCTAAGAAGCCTGACAGGTGCAGCAGCCTAGGGACAACAAGAAATGTCACTTGTTCCAAAATAGCTTTTGAAGCAAAACCAAAAAACGAGCAATTTTGCTAGAAATTATTTTCTTTTTTCCTCACAAATACTTAGATTTTGTTTTGGGCTTGAGAGAACTGGAAGAGATTTGGCAGAAAACAGAAAACATTTTCATGGAGAATACAGTTCACGTTTTCATGTGAGCAAAACACATCATTAACAGAAATAGTTGAACAGTCCCCAGTGCACCACAAGCCTTCATAACACAACTGCCCCTCCACTTTCCCATCAAGCATTGGAGCACTAACAGACTCAAATGCTCACACTAAGTGTTTCTAGAAGAACACAATTTCACAAATAAGCTATAAATAAATATACACGAGTATTAATTCATCAAAGGCTACTTTAGCCGCTACTCAACTGACAGACACTTCAGTCTCTGAATTTCTCCATGTTTCTCAAATCTCCAGGCCAACAAGTGGAAGTACTGAAAAGGCTCATAAATGCACCCTAAGCTGCCTGAGATGGGCAGAAGTGGCATATGAGTATAGACCTAAGAGAGCTCAGTAGTCTGCTCACAAGTAATTTAACATCCAGCTCCTTGGGAAGACACTGGCCCTTGAGGTGGGAGCAGCCCGAAGACATTGTCACTCTGGGTACACAGAGGGACCCCATATGAAGTCCAGTTCCTTCTTTTAGGTGCTACATCATAGCTATGGCAGAGTCTTCAGTGCTGCTCTCCTGCTCCAAGCCCACCCGGCGGATGGACTCCCTGTATTTTTGTCGTCCCAGCTCAATGATGGTTTCAACCTCATCAGCGATGTCCTGGCGGCCACTCTCTTTCATTGCTGTAATCAGCTTCCTCACACAGTCAGGATCCTCAGAGTTTTGCTGAGCCCATGAGAAAAGCAGGTCCAGGATCTGCTTATCAAGGTCCTCTCTGAAAAAAGAGGGAAGCACAAGAAGTAACCAACACTCTCCTGACTGGCAACCTAGAGGCCTTACCTGAGTCCTAGCCCATCAGTGGAGCCCTGAAGAAGCCATCCAGAAATACAAAGCACTCAGTGGGCCTGCATTTTTCACAATCATCATACTGGAGTTGTAGATCCTGCACTAAAATTTCTCTAGAATGGAAATATGAAATTAAAACATTCTGCTTTTGAATGTAAGTTCCCCACAGGAACATCAGTTTGGTCACAACAAATCTCATTCTCTCCTATTGCTCTGGATTTTTGGTCAGACTCCATGTCCCATGACGTACCACAAGCTCTTCTTGACTAAAGATGATATGCACAATTAATGCCATAGACTTCAGCACATTGTCAGAGATGGAGTCTGGCCAGAAAACCAGATCACAGAACAAAACAGAATGCGATTCATCTGAACTACAAAGCTCATCAGGTTTGTTATTTCCTGATTCTGTTTTTCAAACATAAAGCTTTGTTTTATAATGGCAAGAGAAAATAATGAGTTTTCTACAAAAAAAGGCAATGTTTTGAGAAGAACCATTAGTTAACCTATTTTTTATCCAGTGGAACAATTCCAGTGTGAGAACTTTCATCCAGCCAAGTACTAATTTATATTATTACACTGCAGATAGACAAATAGCCCCTTCACATCACAGTTGATCACTGTGCCCTACCTTACCTGTTATTGTATCCTATTCGCTCAATCTGCTGATAGGTCAAGCCTAGGTTCAGGCCGATAGTCTGCCAGTCAGCTCCCACACGTCTGGCAATGCTCAGCAGGTTTGCCTGTGTCAGGTAGCCAGTCTCGGCGTTGCCCAAGTTCAAGGGAGGGAATGAGAAGCCATTCAGGGGACCAGGGTTCCCACCCCAGTGGGGTTTCAATCGCTTTGTCATAGAGAAGAGAGAAAACATGCTAAACAAACTGAGGTTTGTAGAGGACACTGTCTGGCCATTAAATCTCCAACTGAAATTTCCTTACTTCTACTGGAGAAGAAGGAAGATTTTGGGGCTGAAGAGTCAAGCTGTAAGAAGCAAGGAGCATTCACATTGAAACAGATCAGCAATGCTCACTGGCTCTGAAAAATACCAGATCATAGTGCTCAAAGTCATAGCTCACACTAGAAATTGCCTTTCTTGTCTTTACTGAGCATTTTTTAATGAACCATCTCCCCAAAGCATATTTGCCTCAGCTGTAGGAGAGCAATTAGTCTAGATTTGTAGTTGAGGTTGCATGTGTCAGAAAGCGATGTGATATCATGGCATATGATATGAAGGGAAGCATTTAGCCTACAAAGGTTATTTATAGTTTTAAGTTTCTCAAAAATCAATTAAATTCCGTAAGTAAAAGTTGCATTTCTCACTGTAACATACGGCCTAGCCTTTAAAGGACAGTGGCTCACTCCGAAATACTTATACTCAGTGCCTGTATTCAAATCCAGCCTAAGTACTTCATTCTCGACCTTTCTTTTTTCCTCCTGTGCAAGCTCTGTGACTAAAAAATTTATAAACAAAACACACTCCCCTTAATTACAGTGAGTGTTCTCCTGCCCTACTTCCCTCATTCATTCAAAGGATCCACCTCTCTGACCACCCATCCAAAAAGCCTGTGCTCAATAGGCAAAATAGGCATGAGAGTTGGAGACCAATCCCAGCTATTTGTGTTTCTCTTTTTAGAAGAGCTCATGGGGAGTGGGAAATCTCTGCCATGACATGGTTGGGCAGCCATTTCTTGAAGTCATTCATTGCATCTGTTCTCATGGAGGAAAACAAAATTAGCTGAGCAGGAAGGTCATGCTCTTACCCCATCTAGATTAATTTTTCTCTAGGAGCCCAAACAACTCACAGGTAGTTTGATGGGCAGAGTAGCGAGCCAGAGGGAGTCTGCTCGTTTCCTCCTCCTGCTGGCATCTTCAGAAATGCTCTCAGGAACTGCCCCTCTGTAGAAAGAGACCTTTGAAACAGAAAGCATGCAGTGAGGCTCAGATTCCAGTACATTGGCCAACCCTGTTTGCACCATGTCTTTTCTGTCTGGGAAGGAATTAAGTCAGCATTCCTCACCTACCCTCAGTTTCTAAAAATGGCCTCCCAACTAAATGCAACTGGGAGGAGCATTGAGGTTCTGCCATAAAGGCCGGACTCACTGCCAACAGTCCAAGAATTAATGGCAGGAATGTAAGTCAGAGAGTTAAGTGATGAGAGATCCTTCCAGACTACTCTTCTTGTTTATTCAGCGTTTAATCAGTGAAATGCAAAGCCAAGGCAAAGACGGGAGGAAAAAAATCATGATCTGCACTCAGAGATTATTATGAGGAGCATTGGAAAAACAATGATGACGATGAAGGAGGAAACAAAAAGTCAGTGTAACTGGTTGCTCACCTGGCCTTTTACAGCTTGGCCTTTCCTGTCTACAGGGGAGGTGACATAGATTTCCTTCATGTTTTTCAAGTGGGAGTAAAAAATAAATGAGAGACATCCATCCACACAGTCAGGGCGATCTGTTCAGAGAAGCAGCAAACACTCAACTTGTGCAGAAAAATGTGCAGCTTTTCAAGCCTGGCCAACATCCCATCATTCACTAGCAGCCTCCATGCTACCACCTAATTCTGCTACTTATGCCTGGAAGAATTGTAACCCTCCCTTCCTCACTGGGTGACACGGGAAAGCAGAAAGCAGGTCGTAGAGGCGAAAAAGAAGAATGGCCACAAGGTGGAGATCAAATTCAAGTACAGAACGCAAAGCAGGACAGGACATTCAGTGGAGTCAAATCCATTCTCGGCACTTCCCTCCCACCTGTGTCCATTCTATCCCCAGGACGGTAGAATCAGCTGCAATAGCATCCTGCAATGCACAAAAATAGGTCACTTATAACTTCACCATTTTTGCAGTGGATGCAGAAATAGGAATAGAGCTAAAGGGGAAAAAATATAATCTGGTACAACATTCATATATTTAGTTATCTTGAAATTAAGTCTGAGTCCAGCCTAAATCAGGACAGAAGGATAGACTCTGGCCTCATCAGCTTCACCGAAAGACCAGTGCACTTTACTATTCTTCAAAGAGTTGCACTTAATTTACACCAACAAAGCAGAACTGTGTGTTCAGGTTTTGCAAAAAATGTCTCAGTTTGCATATATAACAGGTCCACACATACTGGGACATAAAACATTTTGAGTTTTGGTCCTGCTCCTTATTTCCTTCGGGGGAATTCTTTGCTCTGGACTATTTCAGAAACACCTTCTCAAAAAAAAAACCAACTTCTTTACATGTGTTCTCTCAGAAATGGGCAACATTAATTAGATCACCATGGGAATTCCAGTGTGGTGACTAAGATGCCAGGAAAAAGGCATTGCTGTCTGCAGAAGCAGACCTGTCATAAAATAAACACACTTGGCTATTGCTCTCTGTAATGCTTTCATAGGGAAAAGTAGACAGAAAAGTTGGGTGACCGGAGAATGTGACCAGTTCAATGGCCATGGGCTGGCTGCTGTGAGCAGTGAGTGAGCTGAATACAGAGAGGAATGCCATGGAGGAAGACAGCCCTCAGCAAAAACATGTCTAGGTCTACAGAAGCACAAGAGGTAGAAGCAGAAAGGAGGCTAGTACTACCATACCCATATCGATGCTGATGCCTCGCTCAAAAGCCGCAAAAAATTGTTCTCCTTCAAACATCTCCACGATGTCAGAAGGCTCAGGTCCTCGATAGCGGTCCTGTAGCTTCTTCAGCACTCGGTCAACCTGACAAAGATGACAACATTGAACCCCTTGTTTGGTGTGAAGGAAGTCTTCCCCCTGAGTCATGATGTTCCTCTCAATCACCTTCAACAGGGAAAGTGCATTTTACATAGAAAGGACTTAAACAAATGAACACTCACCCCCTCCTATCCCAGGTACATTCACTACAGACAAGGAGGTGGTGCTGACTTTTGTGACTTCCATATTTCTCTTCTCAAGTAAAACGTAGAAAAGCCTATGTGGACTACCAAAGATAGGCTATCCCAAGCTGCCATTAAAAAATGATTTTCAGTAATGGATTTTCAGCAACGTGTCTATCTTTGTAACAGGTTAGTAACTTTCAAAGACAGGGAGGAATTTACTCGATACCTTAACCCTCTCATAGTATGCCATTAAATGACATTTTCTCTACAAAAAGTTGCATGCTACAATAGCACACAGCTGAGGACACCAGAAAGCTGATTTTGGCTTTACAGGCCTGTGATCATAGTTGTCAGGCCTGGGGTCTCAGAGGCAGTGCAAGAGTCAGCTTAGAGCTGAGGTGTCTCTTCTTTCTATTTGTAACAGTAGACCTCCTTTGTCACCCCATGACCATCCCTGACAGGAATGCAGACAACCCAGAATGCTGATCTCACTGTGAGATCATTGCTGCTGTTCCCGGCAAGAATTCTAGCATAAAACCCAAAATATAAAGAATCCTTACAGATGTTTATGCCTAGCAGTCATTTCAATACAGGATAACAAATAAAGAAAAAAAAGGAAGAACCAAAGCAGAGGATTATGCAGAGAGCTGGATATTTGATGTTTGATATCTGATAAAATAACCCTCAACTCACTGATCTGCACTGTCTGTCATGGTACACACTGTACAAACACAGATGGGCAGTTAGTTTGCTAACACTTGATGCAATGCTGCTGAGGGCTGATAACCTGAGGGCAGATGCAGCAGAAGAGAATGTGTGAACACTTCCCATCTCCTTCCATACAAAGTCAGCCAGATTAGCTCAAACTAATAGCACAAACTAACCTGAGGCTGCAACTGAAGCAGTTAAAGGAGGACTCATATTTTCTGTTCCACTGCTTAAACTGTAAACAGCAAGGAACATAAGGAAGAGTACCATTTGTAACCACTCCAGCTGAAACCAAAGCAGTGCTTCTACCCGCACAACTAGCCCATGTCACACAAGTAACATGTTAACTTTAATATATTTGACTGAAGTTCAGGCCAACGTGTTTTGCCTCACATGTGGCTTAGCTGCTTTTAGCAGACCAGTCCTCAAGGTATTCAGGGGAGGAAATCACTGCATGGCATCCAGTGCTGGGGGTGAGTTTTCTTTCTTCCCCCAGCTCCCAGTGAGCCTGTACCACACTATCAAGATAGTGTGGTGACAGCGTACCCAGTCATGACCCTGCGGCAGCACTCAGGACCATTTAGTGCACTGCTGCCCATACATCCTGTGAATCTCAGAAGCAAGCCAACTTGCAACTCAGCTCAGACCTTGTGTTTGAGGACACACTGTAGCAGGACTTGCTCTGGGTCCTTCTTCCTCTGCAGAGCAATGAAGTTCACCTGGTACATTCGCAGCCGCTCATAGACTTTCTTGGCAATGTCACCAATGTAAGTCTTTGTGGTGTACCACAGCCAGTACCTGGCAGACAAGGAATTAAGAGAAAGGAGAGATCCTGTCTAGGAGAAAGACAGTGTCACACCCATGAGACTGTAAAAAATGATGGGTAGAGACAAGGTGCTAAGCAACTTGCAAAGGGAAAAGGGAGCAGGTATGGTTAATGGTATGACCCCTGGCCAGAGTGTGGGAAAAGCAAGGCAGAGGACTAATCCTACACTTACCAGGAGAAGTGGGTGACTTCAAACACTGCATAAAGATGGCTGAATTCCAGCACTACTTGACTGGTAATGTCATCCCACGTTTGGCCCTCCAGGTCACCATGGAGAAGATGCAGCCTTGACTGATCCAAATTTAGCCCTAAACACAACAATCATCAAGAGATTCTATACACAGCAGAAGGTTTTATACAGGGCTTTATGAAATCAGATACAGTTTTTGGTGAACTGCTTTTTAAAAGCACCAAATTAAGGCTCATGGCCTTCTCTTCAGCGCGCAGGACTTAACTTTGTTCAAAGAGCAGCAATAAAAGGACGAGGTGACCCTAATGCTTCCAGGGTACTCTGGCAGAATATGCAGACTTAAATTGATAATGTGCTCATTACCAACAATAACTTCATTAGACAATTCCCATCACCAGTATCTAGGGTTATTAATCATGTTCTCTTTATAAGCATACATCCCACAGACTTTTCAATCCTGATGCACTTCAGACATACAAATACCAGGTAGTGTTACAATGAAGGGCAAACCACATCCAAAAAGATTTTACTTCTTCACAAGAAAGCCAGGAAAGGTTAAAGAAAATAGGAATTAGGAGACATGAAGCACTCAGCACGCAAACACAGGAATCCCTGGCAAGACTGAGACTGTTATAGCAGCACTCAGAGCAGGAGGTGGCTTAGTGTATGATCGTACACTGTTAACTGCAGTGGCTCAGCACCTGATTCATGAGAAAGGAAGTAAGAGAGAAGGCAGATCCCTGGAGGCAGCATGTTTATTACATGCTTCAAGCTATTCCCAATCGTGAATTAAAGCCCTTTTACAAAGTATCTCCTCAGATAGGAAGAGAGCCATCATACCACATCAAATCCAGCAATCTAAATACACATGCAGTTCAGCAAAGAAATCCATTTGCCAAGGCCATTCTCCCAGCTTGTGCTGCTGTTATGTTAAGACCAGCACTGGTCTGCTGGACCTGAACTACCTTCACCTGCCACCACCCTGCACCACCACTCACTCAGCAGACACACCTTGCTGTTCCTGCAGGAAAAGCAGCAAGCTTTATTACTAACAGGAGAGGCAAACAAAATTCCCAACTTGTCATTCATGGTTTCCTACATACAGCATTTCTCTTTGCCAATTCTGGAAAGAAACTGACCCGTTACCCCAGGTGGGAGGGGCAGCTGAATTCTCACTGGCCTGAGAAAATCCAGCAGTGAGTCCTGGGAGAGGCAGAGCAGTGGACTGGCTCTGCACCCTGCATCGTCCGTGATTTCCTCTATCTCTTCTGCAGAGACTGGCAGCACCTGGATGTGGAAGACAGCATGGTGAGTGGAGCAGTCAGGCACGCCAGTTCCCATATCGCTCCCCAAGCACTCAGTAAACAAGTGCTGCCCTTGGCTCAGTGCTGGGAGAGAAATGGAAACATGACGAACTCTGGCTGAAGTCTAATCTAACACTGGTGTCAACCTGACAAGCTGGGATATACCAAGGTATTACAATAGAATTTAACACTATCTAGCAACTCTATAGAACAACTGATTTTAGTGGGGTGGCTATAGAATTAGATCCACATAAATGATTTCCCCCTAGATATCACTCACTCAGCTTTTCTGCCAGTTTCAGTATGTTTTGCAAGGCAACAAGAGGCAAAATCTCCTTGTGTTCCCTTCACAGCAGCTATCTGCTGATCTGCTGGAGGGAGCACTGGCAGAGCTGCAAGGAGATCCCTTTCCCACACTAGGCAGCTTGAGCACAGCCCATTTGCAGGCAGGGAAGCTGAGACAGAAGGTGAACTGAGATGGGGCCCATGAAGCATCCATGTCAGACATGAATTACCCTAGGGTGGACATCCCATCTTCAGCTTCCCTACTTGGCATGGGAACAACAGCTGTATTAGAGCTTACAAAAACTTATTTTTTAAAGCATGCATACCTGCAGCTTGACACTGCGAGTCTCTTCAGTGACTCCAGGAGGAAAGGTCACTTTGATGTTTGGATCCACGCTGGAAAAGAGTAATGTTCCCTCTGTTGGCACTTTGCATTCATTTTGCACGAGTCGAGACACAATGAGGAACCAGGAGAAGTGGAGGACACTACAGTGAGCCTCACGCTTCTGTAACAGAAAACAGGGAAGAAGAGAAAATATATAGGCATATAACAATAAAGGCAGGAAAATAAGTGCCAGAAATAGCCAAGCAGATGAAAGTAATAGAACAGGATTACAGGCTGCAACTCATTCCCTTTAGGAGACATACCTTGATAAGAGAGGGAACATGGAGCTGAAATTCATTACATTTTGTAGCAGCTGGTGAAAACACAGCTCATGAGGCATTTCAAATGGGCTCACTCTTGGCCTGGCAAAACCAAAGCGGGGAATAGGAACGATGTGTGTCACTGGTCATTCCAATCTGCTTACTTTTGATTTTCTCTTCTGTTCCACTCTTGTTTTCAGATCACTCCAGCTCTGCCCACTGAAGGTCCGAACTACCACCTCACGCTGGTGAAGGCTTTGAGGGGAGGCATATGGCATCCAGATCTGCACCTCCTGGCAAAAAAAAGCATTCCCACGTGACACTAACAGAAAGGATAAAACCAAGCCTAGCTCTAATCTGTGGTTCCCTGTGCAGACAAGAAGGGGGAGGGAAAAGCACAATCTGTATGCAGGGAGTAGAGGAGGAGATGGGAACCTGCTCTGTCCTGCAGCCTCCAGGGAGGTGACAGGAGGTATCAGGTCCACAGTGTGACAGCAAGGACAGTTCAGCAGTTTGTGGGCAGAAAGAGCAAAGCAACTTTTGCTGTGAGTTGCTGTCAGCCAGGATAGGGCTGGTGGTCTAAGTACTCACCAGCCTGAATGAAAACCACACAATCAGACTTTCAGGGAAGGGTGCAAACCATTCGTACAGGCTAGGGCCAAATGCTGGAATAGCACTTATATTCTGGCACAGGAAGAGGGTTGTGAGTGAAGTTACAGCTCAGCTCAAGTGGAAGCAGGGAAGAAGGCAAAGAAGCCAGTCCAGCACTGTGCCAGAGAAGCTGGTTGTGTCCCTTTTAAGTCTTTGCAGTGTGGCTTCTTTGAAAGGTAGTCCTGCAGCTACTTAAAAGCAGCAGTGATAGGAGTGGCTACCTCGAAAGTCCCAATAGATTCTCTCAGAAGACTGCTCAGCTACTGCAGAGGTAGATTGCTCAGAAGGTGGCCTGGATTTGTTCTCACCTGCTGGAATTCAACCCCATGAGGCTGCAGCTCCAGGACTCTACTCAGCAGGACATCATGGTGTCTCAGCTTTACCCACTGAGGGTCTGGTGCAAGGATTCGGAAAGATATCCGCAGAGGGTCAGAGGCAGCCCCCGGTGGAAAGTAGAAATGTATGCCACAGGCCAGGACCACTTTGCAGCCTTCAGAGGTCACAGTAAAGCTTCCAAGAAATATGCATTAATATAAAACACCATGAAAAGACTTCAGCCCTCAAAAAATCAACAGAGGAATCTCCTACCTTGTGTTTCATTGGCCTACTGAGGCCATAAGCTCCTATACACACGCGCAATACCCACTATGCACCAATCTTGCCTGAGACTTTGTTATACCACTGTAATGTAAGTTCTTAAAAACAGAGGCTTACCTGTCATCTCCTGATGCAAGGAAGAGTCTTCGTAGCCCTCTGGCACTGGATATATCTGCAGCAATAGGTTTGGGTAGAAGAAGGAGACAGAGGTTAATTAGATTAGAGTAAACAAGAAAGGCTGAATGTGCATTTTGGTTTTGACTTAATCCTATTCTGATAGAAGTTGCTAACAGAACCCTGCTCACACTGCAGGGATGGGAAGAGGCCTATGAGTCCCAGGACACACCAGAAATGCTCTCTCCCCTGGGAAAACTCAGAAGCAGGAGAAATTAGAAAATATTTCCATCTACGACACCTGCAGCTTTCTGGGCCATGTTTGATTGCCTGGCACCACCCCTAGAAATCAGTGATTGCTCTTGTGAACATAAGCATCATTGGGAAACCCCACTCAGATTCCTGCGCATTCACCTCCTTAGTCTTGGACAAAGAACTGATCCTCTGCAGCTAGGGAACCACAGATAAGCAGAAGGTACCTGCACAGCAGAATTATCTCTTATTGCTATCTGTACTTCTAGTATAAGCCACCACAGACTTAGGGCTATGCAGGAAGTCCAAGACTTGGTGCTCACATCTCTTAAAAAGGCTGAACCCCTTTAAGGGCCTCTCTTGATCTGTTTCCTGTGAATCTCATTTTCACTTCCATTGTAAAACCCTTCCTAGAAAGCCTAATTCCAGGGACCACTGAGACCTTCAGGACAGGCTTGGGCCCACAAAAACAGAATTAGTATTCTCTGCATCCTTACAACCTAATAATTATTCCAGACAAATAAATACTGATCTGATCTGATCCACTGCTAGTTTTCTTCTCTAATCAAATCCATCAGCACCATGCTGGGCTGCATGAGGGAACAGCTGGACAGAACCCAGAGTAGCAGAAGCCTTGCAATTACCTGTCTGCATGGATGGCTCAGTTTTTCCTAAGGGGTTGCCTCGGAGGCACACAAAAGGCAAGGTCTTGATCTCGGGGGGGACGGTACAGAGGCAGTTGTTCTGCAGATCAAGTCTGGACAAGTTGGGCAGGCTGGCAAGTGAGGCGGGGACGGTCACCAGGAGATTGCTGTGGAGATGCAGCCGCCGCAGAGACTTCAAATTGGCTGCAGGTTAGAACAAGAAGAGACCTCCCATCCATGCTGCTAATTGCATTGCACATCAGCTTCATCCCCCCTGCCGCTCAATAAGAGATAAGCACAAAAGCCCAACATCTCTTTAGCTCACAAAATAAAGAGGTCCAGGGAATTAGCTGAGACACAACACAGCCTCCTCTGTGCTCTGCCTTTCAGCACTCAGCTACGAATATATATGTAAGATGCTTCCATAACAGCATCAATGACAACACCAAGCACAGTAATACAGGACCCAAGAGCCAGGAAGCTGGGAAGCAGAAATCAGAGCCTGGCTCTGTTAACTGGTCTATACCAGATTTCAAGCCCAGAATTGCATCCCATTAAACCCCAGCTAATCCATTTCCAATCCTGGGTGCTACCCAAAATTGGCCAGGCCATATACTCAGCTATTGCAAATTGATGGAAATTTTAGTAGTCTTGCTGATTCACAGGAGCATAAAGCACCATCCAGAGAGTCATTAATGCTCAAAGGGACTGACTGAACCAAGTATATTTCTTCAGGATAACCCTTCCATTTGGTGCTAACGTAACAGAATGTTTATGCTAACAACTCTGGGGACAGAGACCAAGGACCTCAAGGGTCCTAGACTGTACCAAAAGCTCAGCAAGCCCATGTCCTTCTTTTCTCCTAGAAAATACTTACCTAAGGATTTGGGGATGTTTGATAAGCAATTCCCAGAGAGATCCAGCTCTGTGCAGTTGTGCAGATTCCCAACTTCTTCAGGGAGGAATTCCAAAGCATTTTCTGAGAGATCCAGATCCTGCAGCGCTGCCAGCTTCCCAATGCTGTGAGGTAAGTCCTTCAACTGATTTTTCATAGCAGAGAAGAAAGTCAGTTTCCTCAGAGCGCCAAAGTCCTCAGGTAGTGCCACCAAGCTGTTGTGGCTCACCAAGAGCACATTGAGGCTGGGGAGGCAGAGGATGCAGCTGGGCAAGGTGCAGAGGCTGTTGAAGCTGAGATCCAGGTGGGTGAGACACTTCAGGTTCCCAATGTCTGGTGGCAAGTTTGTCAGGGAGCCATGCTGACATGAACCAAACTCATCCCTGGCATGGCCACCTTGGTGAGGAGGGAAATGGAGGAAGAGGTCAATATGCTGCAGGGATACCCCATTAGCCTCATGTGAGGCTTAGCACAGAGATCCAGAAGACAGGGAGTTACTGATCACAATGAGAACTGATTACAAAAGTACTCACAGAGAAGTGAATTTTCTGCTCCTTGCCTCAGCTTCCTGATCAGTAAAAGGTGTATAATGGTAAAGACATGTTATGAAATCAATAGATGCCACAGTCAACCAGTAGGGCTTTGCTAAATACATCTGGACTTGAACCTCAGAAAGAACTGGGCAACTTCATGCATCTACCACTCTTCTGCCCATACTCCTTCAAGCTTCCTTCCTTCTTCACCTCTTTCCCACCAGCACCAGTGCCCAATACAGAACACTAAGGACTAAGGAGACATTCCTTGCTCTCCAGGCTTTGCCCAAGCTGTTGAGGGACAAACAGCCCCGAGGACTGAGAACTGCCCTTGAAAGACTGAGGAGCAGATGTGAAGAAAGCACTGAAAATGTAGGGGGGGAGAAACAGGTAAATCAGTATTGTGCAGGCCAGACAGCACAGAGAGGGAAGGATACAAGCCCAGCCTGTGACACTTGAACTGGAGAAGGGCTGCACCCACAGAAAATATGTTGAGCAAACAAAAGGAAACCACTCAAATACTCCATTTCTTCATGGTCTCCTTCTCTCCCTCCACTGTTGTCTATATGTATACACATACAGCAGAGGGCATCAAACATTTTTTATGCTGCATAATGGGAAAAAAAGAGAATGATCAAACTAAAGACACATTACACTTTGTACATAAGAAAATATTATCCAACTATTTTATTGCACTTCAAAATGCTCAGAACGTGTACATCTCACAAAACTAGCCTGATAAAAGGCACTGCCATTATTTTTACCTTACTAAAGGAGGAAAATACAAATGAAACTATTCATGTGAGAAGTCTGTGGCAGATATAGAAACAAACCTCTATCTTTTCAGTTTTCGGATGGAATTCTGAATTCTGGCCACAAACCCCAACTTTTTTCCTCTCATTACTTCTTCAATTCTACCTCCCAAAGACCAAATGACTCTGTCTGATACAGAAATTATACCATTTGTATTGAGATACTCCTACAACAGAGAGGGGAGAAAGTCAAAGAATGATCTAATATTTGTCTAACAGTTATCACATCTCACCAAATTACATGTACAACCTGAATCATACTTTTGATAAAAGGCTGAACAGCCTTTTCTATTAAACTTATGCTCACTGACAGTAAGCAAGGATTAAGCTAGGATTGATTCAGATCCCAAAAGTGAAAGAGGGGATGAACATTTACAAAAAAATCCAACATCTTTCAATCACCTCCTCCTTGAATAACTCTGCAAAAAGTGCTTCTCTTCTAGAGGATGACTAAAGAAAATATTGCAGTATCAACCCAGCCAGACTCCAAAAAACAGATGCCAGGCAGCTGTAAAAACAAAGGAAGAGATGAAAGTCTAGAAGCTGTATCTCGTTGAAATTTGCATGCAGTTCTGAACAAGGCTAAGAGCCAAAGCTGTAGTAAAGGGCAATAGAATAAGAAGAATATCCAAGGACAGTTTGTTCTGCAGATGTGGAGAGAGAAATAAAAAAAAAGCTGAACCTAGAAATTTTGGATGCCAGTGCATCCAGGAATTTACCTTTGAGCACCAGGGATTTCAGGTGCTTCAGATGAGGAAGGATGCCCAGTGTGGTGCCAAGGAGATGATCATTGCTGCTGAGCCGGAGGAACTCCACCCGGAACACCTCTCCCTGTCGCCCCTTGAACAGCTGGAGGAACCGGCAGCAGCCGTCAGGATAAACATCCAGGTTCAGTCTGTTGTCTGCAAGGCAGGAGTCAGCAAGCACAGGAGCCCCCGAAGCCCCCTTCTCACACTCATCACCAAGCCCCAGCAGCTCTGCCATCTTCTGCATCTTGTCCATGGGGTCCAGACATGCTCTGACTTGCCAGGTAGGCAGGCACTGGTGGCATCACAAGGCAGCCGGGACAAGGAGGAGGAGGAGGAAAGATGGCTCTGAAAAAGAACACAAGTGTATGAAAAAGGCCTCCTGCCCCAGCCCAGAGTGGATGGAAACTGTTTATGATCACAGAAGAAAGGAAGGAGGGATTACATACATGTTACTGAAAGCTTTGTGAGCAAAAAGCACAGAAACGCAGGGTGGTGGATGCCACGGAGGCTTCTCCTTCTAGGGATAACCTTTCAGTTTTCCCAGATGACATCTCAGCAGGGAATGGAGCGATTACCCACCATTAGAATAAAGAGCAATATTAACTTCAAAATAAATAAATGTAAATGCCTATGCCTTACGCAGATTTCAAAGTGCCTTAGCCAGAAGCTTTACAAGCAGCAGGGGGAAACTAGGGCAGGGAGAGTCAAGCCAGGACCAGAGCCCAGAAGCTGATTGCAGCCTGTGATGGGTCCTTATTGAACCCAGTTGTGAAACCAAGTGCCAACAGGATAAAAGGGAACATAGATGAAAATGGGCAAGGGGCAGCAGAACAAACATGTCAGGGACAGGCTTATAAAAGGCACATCAGTTGTAGAGGAGCACTGGACAGTGCAGTGGGACTGGGGCTCTTGCAGATTTGCCTCCACAGGGATGCTGTAACATGGCAAACTGCACAAAGACATGGCTGGCTAGTTAGCAGCTAGTCCTTGTTTCCTCCTCCAACAGCACTCTCCACAGATAAAGGGCAACTTTTGCAACTCCTGTTGAGCTTGGCAATTAAACTAGCTTATGGTGTGAGTATCAGGAGTTCTTTTTAACTTCTGCCATGGGTCGAATAGGCAAATAAAAGTTTCTTTTGAGTGAGTGATGTAGAACTACAAAAAACTTGTAACAACTCTTATGTCCAAGGCTATCAGAAGCAATTTAATGCCCCTGCAAAACCCTGAGGAGCAGAGCTTTTTACTGTTAACCTGTGGGATGTGGCAGCACTGATGTTCCCAAGGCACAGTCAGGGAGTCCCTTGAAAGAGCAGAAACTTTACAGGCATGTAAGGACAGGAATAACAGGTAAATGGAAACTACCGCTTTAGTAAAAATGTATTTCTTACAAAAAGGCTGCACACAAGAAATTCACAGCTCTCTTGCGGATAGGCATAACCAAAACACTATCTGCTATAGCTTTATAAAGCTATTGATGGTGAAGGAACCAGAGGCCAGCTCTGAACTGGCTAGGCTGGCGAGGCTAGGAGACCTCAGGCGTGCACACAGAACATGGGCAGGCAGCCTTGTGCATGTGCACACAGGCATGCACACGGGCACATACATGCAGGTAAGCTCATGCACACACACGTGCACACACAAGCACATGCGCTCATACACACACGTGCACAGAAATGCACACACACCTCCCCCGGGCTACCCTGCCACCAGCTCCAGCAACCCCAGGCCCCCATCCATCCCTGCCCAGGTTCCCGGGACCCCTGGGCAGGACTGGCGGGGCAGCCAGGCCACACGCACTGTGCCTCGCTGCGCAGAGCCCTTCCCGTCTCACCGCTCCGCACTCGGTCCCCGGCGCGCAGAGCCCGAGTCCGGCCCGGCACACGGCTCACCCTAGCCCGGACGCTTCCTGCGAAGCTGGCGGCGAGTAGCCCTGCCGGGGCGGGCCGGCCCGGAGGAGGCGCCAGTTGTAGCGGGACGGGCGGCTCGGGAAACCCAGCCCAGGCGCCCCGCTGTCAACAAAAATATCACTAAATGACATTTTCCCAACACAGCGCGGTCTCAGCGCCCCAGCCGTCCCGGTGCGGCTCCCCTGGGCTCAAACGGGAGCTCAGCCTACAGGGAACGGCAGGCACAGGCAGCTCCTGCTGTGGCGCACGTTCCCTGCAGATTCATAAGAGGAATACAGCGGGATTCGGGGCTGCAGGCCGGGGTCTCCAGAGCCGGCCCTGTTGCGGGACTCGGCCGCGTCTGTGCTGCCCCCGCGCCCCGGTGGGGCCCGGCCGGCAGCGGTCTGGGTCCCGCGGTAACACCGCGTCCCGGCCCGGCGCCTCGGCTGCTGGGCCGCTCGCTCTCCCGGTCCGAGGGGCAAAGCCGGCCTCCCTCGTGCCGGCGCTCCTGGCGGTGCACTCGCGCTGCGGCCGGGGCTGCTGACAGCGCCCGCGCTCCGGGCCGGGCACTACGCGCGGTGCCTCGCGGGGAATTTGTGCTCAATAGTCTCAAAGGTCTTTTCCACCCAAGCGATTCCACGATTTTTTTTTCCCACAGGGAATAAATCGCTGCCCACTTCTCCGAAGCGCTACGTCGTTTCTAACACCGGAGCCCGGCTGTTCTCTGGCAGCACCGGTTCCCAGAGAGGCGGGGAGCGCTCTCGACGCCTCCAGGGCAGGGACAGCCCGGGCCCCGCAGGGGCTCCGGCTCATTCAGACGCAGCAGGATTGGGCGCGATGCTAACTTCTCACTTTTATTCATTTCCCTGTCCCAGGAACAACTGAAGCGCCGCGAGCGCTGGCGACGAGCCCCGCCCGCCGGGTTCCCAGCTCCAGGAGCGGGACAACCGTTGCTACCGCCTGGGAAGTGCTGCTGTGCGGCGGAGCGGCCTTCGCCTCGCGGGAGGCCGCGCCGACCCGGCAGGGCACCGCAGTGTGGGGGAAGAACAATCCCAAAGACAGAAAACGAAGGCACCTTTCTCTCAGCCCCGACTCCAGCTCCCGTGCCCCACTCTGCGCACGCGCGGCACCGTCAGTGCGGTGGCAGCATCACCCGCCGCTACCCATTGGCCCGCTCGCGCACGGCCACCCTGGCCCAATGGCAGCGCGCGTTGCTGAGGGATGACGGGAAGAAGGCGGTGCTGAGGCGCTGCTTTTTCCCTTTCGCCGCCGGGCCGCCATCGCGAGCGCACGTTTCAGGCCTATCCGCTGCGCTGCCACTGCCGCCTCCCAAGTAAGTGCGTGGCGGTCTCTTCACCCTCTCGCGGGAGTGGTCGTTCCCGGCGCACCCGTTCCCGCCCGCAGCCGCCGGCAGGACTTGGGCGAGACCACCTCGGGCCGAAGGGGTGGACATGGTGGCCATGTGCTCTCCCGGCCTGGGCCAGGACTGGCGGAGAGACGGGACAGGCGTAGGCGAATGCCGCGCGGCTGCTGTCTGGGGAGTCCGCGGCGCTGCTCTCCTCCAGGAGAGATTTGCATTGCCGGCAGCGCCGGGCCAGGCCGGCGGATAGGGCCTGCGGGCAGCAGTGCCCGGAGCCGCCTCCGCCTCGCACGGTGTGCGGCCTCGTGCCGTGGGTTTCTAGTTAAAAGTATAACAAAACATCTGTCGCCGGAAGGGTGAGTGCTTTCTCCACACACGTAACTGTTTCTCTAGCACTGAAGATCCATTGTTCTTGTTTTGTAGGATGCGTTACGTTGCAGCTTACCTTCTGGCGGTCCTCGGTGGCAATGAGTCTCCCACGTCAAAGGACTTGAAAAAGATCCTCGATAGTGTTGGCATTGAGACAGACGATGAACGTATGAACAAGGTGGCTTTGCATCAAAATTCCAGATATTCATGTTGTAGTCAGCATCAGCTATTTGAGCTGTTTTCTTGGCTTCAGTGTTTGTTTAGTTGCAGTGCAGTTGATCTAGTCTTAGTTCACTGATCATTACGTGTGTGATTTCTGAAACACTTTTTAACCAATCAGAACTAATTTTACAACTTTTTTCTAGAAGTCTGGCTTTCTTATTTAACACCCATCCTCCACAAAGATCTCTGCCAGTTATTGCTGACTTCTTGCTGTTCAGCCCAATGATTTTCAATGAGATAGTGGCCACAGATCTCACATTGAAAATACGTTCTGCTCTGACATACCATATGATTTGCACTTAATATTTAATTTTGGCTTTTGGTCGGTATTGATACAAATCCTACACTTCTGAAGACCTCTATTCAGTGATGAATTCTGACTTCTTTCAATACCCTAATATTTTTTCCTTCACCAAGAAACACAGGCAAATTATAACATGAACCTTAAAGGTATTCAATAATACTATGTAGGGATAAATGCTGAAATTAGTGCTGAAATGGCTGCGTTGAAAAAGACTTTTGAAGAAGAAGGTATCTTAATTAGAGTGTTTGTTGTGATTTAATAAGACTTTGAGCCTTGTGGACTTAAAAATAAATGACAATGGAAAAAAAATGAACCAACAAAATGGTTATCACCCGTCCCATACACAAGAGTGTTTCCAGAGAGACAGTTAAAAACAAGTTACTTTCCCAGCTGCAGACAGTGTTTTACCACAGGCCCAACCAAATGATTAGTTGACTGAACTGACAGCATCCATATTATGGTTTGGGATGTTGGTTTGAACTTGTGGTGCTCCTGTTTGAACACCAGATCTTTTGTCTTTGTCTTGTTTACATATATTTAATACCTTCATAGATCAATTGTTTTTTCCTGACCCTCCAATATCCAGAAATCTCTGGAATTTATTTTGGTTATGATTAATTAATTAATCTTTTTATGATTGTATTGGTTGCATCGTAGTGAAGTCTTGTGAAGTCTTGAAAGTACCTTCCTTCCAGATAAAGCAAGCACACAAGCGGAGCATTTCACAGGTCACATGTTCTGTAAGCAGGAGGTGCCTTGGTTAAACCTTTTGGCTTTGGTGACTGCAGTGTTCAGCACTTACTCCTAGTAGCAGGGCCTCACCAGTGAGGTCTATGGAGTGCTTGCTTGCTTAGCAATTTTTGGGTTTGTGTTTTCCTTTCCATATGCCTGGTTGTACAACAATGGTAGTAGAACTGAAGTTGGGACCCTCTGTTCCCATGCAAGCACACAATAGCCAGCTTTGGTAATGCTAGGAACAGGACCTTGTGGGTTTTGGCCCAGGGCTTCAGAGCCTCCCTGTGGGTATTAAACAAGATATGTTAATAGTCCCTCAGTGACTAACAGACCATTAGTAGGGTTTCCTAATTGGTTCCACAACATCTGTGTGTCCTCCTTTCTGCAAGCTCCTTGGACTCATTATAAGTTTATTGTAACAGATTCCATCAAAAACTTTCTCAGAAAAGTATGAAAGACATAGCTATCTAAGTTTCAAGTTCAGTGTCCTGTTCCTTCCACTGAGAAATAAGGAATTTGTGTTGCACATGATAATTAGTACTTGTTTAAATGTAGCTTATAGTCCTGCTGTTTTGAAACTATTGACACTCTGCATTTAATTTATACAGGTTATTAGTGAGCTGAATGGAAAGAACATTGAGGATGTCATTGCTCAGGGTAAGTACAGTCTTCTGAGTGTCACAGAAGTCCTCCTCCTACTTTGGTAACTTAGACTTGAGAATGTAGAATTGCTGCCAACTCCCTGATTATTCATCAGTTTAACTTTTCTGATGAGGACCTCCATGACGGATCTCAGCTGAAATGACTGAAATTCAGGTCCATTCTAATTCCTTGCAGGTTGGTGCCAGTACCTGCTGGGTTTCGCTTGTGGACCACATTAAGCTGGAAAACTTGAGCATGTTTGCGCTTACGGTAGCTCAGACATGTAGTAGTTTGCTCATGACGTAGTTTTCTGGACATGTTGATCACCGAAAGAGTTGGCTGTCTTTCAGGTTCTGTGGGAGATACCCACTTGTATGCACAAATTATGTAGAACAGAAAGGAAAGGCTGTTTCAATGTAAATAAGTGTCAATTCACATTAAGGGTATAGTTACACCCTCTGCAATTAAGGCATGCCTATCCAGTATACATCTCTGCTAGAACTCCCCAAGGCTTTTTGCTTTTCTCTAAGAGAGGCTCTGAGTGCTGGTTTCTGTACGAGCTCGTGCTCTTACCAAAGCTGGAACTTTAAACATTAATTGAATGGGTCATAGGGCTGAAATAAAGCAGAGCTGGGGTAGTGCAGAGGTTTCTGATTAATTTCTGGGATTTTGTGCAAGTGTGTAGGCACAAGGGAACTATAGGCATATATTTGCTTAAAAGTTGCCAGGACTTTGCTTGTCCTTGCTGTTATGAGCAGGAACAGGACATTTCTATCCATGTGGTCTGAGGACCTAAGAGAGCCATTATGCATGTGCTTACAACACACTTACGCTATCTCTTTCTGTAATACTTTTCCTTTAAATAAATTGTTTCCTAGAACATACTGACATGCATATGAAACATGTTTGTTTACTTGGCTAGTTCATTAAGTTTCAAGTAAAAGGGAGTTATTTAGAAACCGATTCCCAGAAGCTGGAATACAGGCAAACATTCTGTGTACGTGACCTCTGAATGCCAATGGAGCCTTGGTGAAAAGCAAGAAAGGCAGATGCCAGAGAACTAGCTAGCTTTCCAAAGATGAGCATGAATCAGAAGTCAGTTTACTAATCTCAAAGGAGATGCAATAGGGTTCATAGAGCACTGGAGAATTTGTTTAAAGTACTGTACTCTTTGCCATAAATACATCTTGCCCCCCACTCCCTTCTGTCCCATGTGATCCAGTCATGTCCTCAGAGTTCTTTATAACATTAAAAAAAGGGGGAGAAGGGAAAGGGAAGGGAGAAGTCAGTCCTGTCTATGTGGGGTTTTTGAGGTATACTGAAATAATAATTTTCTGGGTTATTATGCTGTATTCAGAAGACTTAAAGGTTTTTTCTTGTATCTGTAAAATTGTATGTGTTTGCCACTATTTTTATATGACAGTTTTAGGGGGAACAAAAAAGTAGGGGATTTTGCATACAGAAGAAAACTTGCTAATACTGTGCTGTCAGTGTTCTCGGGATAAGCCTTTGTGAATCTTCAACTCTTGTTTTGTGTTTTTTTTTTTTCCACAGAACACTTTATACTTTTTATCATGGGTACAGCCTTTTGCTTCTTTCAGCATTGGATCTGTTTTTTTCTGCATTCATTTCTCTTCATTTTCACCTTACTGCTGTGCTTGCAGTGATCATTTAAAATAGTTCTCTTCTGTCCCACTCAGGTAATGCAAAACTTGCCAGCATGCCGGCTGGGGGAGCTGTGGCAGTCTCTGCTGGAGGGGGTTCTGCTGCTCCTGCTGCAGCAGCTGCTGCCCCTACTGCCGGTGAGTATAGGTGGAGAGGCATTGTTACAGGGTAGCTCAGTTTTTCTCTGTTAAAATCTTAACAATTGAGTCCAAATTTGAAGGCTTTTCCACTTCAGCAGTTCGCTTTGTGACTGAAGGGTTGGGCAATCGGAACAGTTGCTCTTTATCCATGTTAAGATTGGTCTGGCTTAGAATGGAGAGCTAGACAGACTTCAATGTGTAAAGCACATCCCTTCAGTAGTAGTGTCTGTGTTCCCTTGGTGTTTGGTTATTGAAAGGAAATGATATGAACCATGGAGGCTGAAGTACCAATAATGTGGAAGCTGAGAACACCAAAATGTGTATCTTGAAAATATGTAGTGCCAAAAATATAAGTACTGACCCTTGGCTTGGTCTTTTTTTCCCTTCAGCTGAGGAGAAGAAAGAAGAGAAGAAGGAAGAATCTGAAGAATCCGATGATGACATGGGATTCGGCCTATTTGATTAATTATTTGTTATAGAGAAATTATTAAAAGTCTTTGGTTTAAATGTTTTCTGAGTTTTATTACAACCATATAAGTGCTGTTAGGTTCAGACAGCTGTTCTTAAAATAGCTCTAACAAAGCTTAGATTTTTATCTCTATCTGAAACAGGTATTTGAATTTTATGACAAACCATGGGACTCAACTCTCTTAAGGTATTTAGGAAACAGCTATGCTTGTGTGAACCTGGATGGTTGTTCTGACACTCCTGTTTCTTAAACAGTATATGGAAGCTGAAGCTACCTGATTTTAACAAGTTCACAGTCTCCATACTATTTTTCCACCTCAGATACTCAGGAAACTGAGTCCCATCTATTCAGCCATAAAAGGATCTACTTATTCAGTTCCAAAATGTGGATCTAAATGGACGGAAGGTCTGAATTACTCCAGAAACTATCATTTCAGAGCTAGTTGTTAGGTTTTGTAAATATCTAGAAGCACAGATTTCATTGCTGTGTCAGATTTCCAAAATCTAAGGACACCACCAATAAAATGCTTTAACTATGCTTGGGTTTCATGTTACATCTGTATGCTTAAGACAGAATCTGCAACAAAAAAACCCCACAAAACTGCATCTTACTCTTCATGGAACACTGAGATTCGTGGAAAGGTGTAGCTGAAATAGCAGAGCATGAATCACCTTGATCTAAATAAAATATTTTGAGGAGAATGGTATTTTTGGAGAACTGAAGCTGATCTCTGTTGTACCCAGAAGAATGCATCAGCTTGGGAGGACAGTAAATTTTTCTTTTTTAAAAGTGTCTTCTACGAGGAGATGGTTCTGGATGACAGCTTACCCTGACTTCAGTAGTGGTCTCTAGCTGTCATCGTAAGTAGGTACAGTACAAGTAGTATGTGTTGCCTTCCTGTACCAAGTGTCTGCAGGTAGTGTCAAAAAGAGGCATCCTATAGCAGTCTGTACTGTGAAGTTTTTCTAGCACAGTTTTTTTGGGGAGAGAAAAAGAAAGGACTAGCTGATAGAGCTGTGTTGGTTACTACTCAGTGGACAAAGCATGGCAAGTAGTTCTGAGAGGAGAGGTGTGAAATCCAAGTAGGAAAACCTGTTTTATCTCCCTGTAGTGTACTGAGAGAAAATGCCCAGTACTTCATAGCAGCCAAGGGAGAGAGCAGCTGAGAGAAAAGTTAGGTCCTCAGACCCCCAAGTGGTTGTGATTTAAGGAACTAACCCTTGCTGCCCTTGGGAGCCTACTCCAAGAAAGTTAAAGGAGGTCACAGTGTTAATATCTTCCATCTACGTTTTTAAGCACTATTATGGACATCTTTGCGGTGGTAATGGAAACTGCATGTTTGTTTGAGTTTTCTGTCAGACTCGTAAAAATTGTGGTTTGACAGTGGGAGTGCCTGTGTTCTTTTCCTTGCTGATTTCTTCATTTCAGATCACTGAAAGAGTGGTTCTTGGATGTGCTTTTACTGAGAGGCAACCCTCGCACACACCCTGCAATATTGCCTTTCTTAGCTGCTGCAAGAACAAAGAATGTTTTCACAGGAAGGATTTTGTTTCTGTGGCACTGAGCTATTTCCTGAGTTTTGCTGTGCCCAGGCCTGGGGGATAAAACTTAAACCTGTGGAGCCAGCTGCTGGCTACTGTGACGAGGCGAGTACTACAGCTACATCTAGCCTTTCTTTCCCCTATTTTTTTTTTGTCTGTCTTCTCCCTATGACCTATTAAACCTTGAGTTATGGATCTGTTCGTATACTGGGTGTCCTCTTAGCACCTTTAATTTTCTTCTGGGAAGTGCATTATTTTTAAGAAAATTCCTGTCATTTGGTAAATTCTTTAAAGAAACTTTTGGGGGCAGCTCTCAGAGAAAGCACTGAAAATACAGTTACACTGCTATAGGGAGACCATGTATTTTGCATAACTACACTGTAGGTATTTCTTGTGAAGGCCACGGCCAGGTCTACTGCAACAGTTCACACACATTTTACAGAATTTGCGAAAACCTCTGTAGGGTGAACATTTCTTCCAAATGCAAAATCAAAGCATTTTAAGCTTTCTCCCCTTGTATCTATTTGTGAAACAGTTGTCACCTGATGGCTTTGTACATGAGCTGTGATCTGCCTACAAGTCTGTTGCAGACTTGGTTCATGCTCTGAATTGCCCATTGCCTCAGGAAATGCTTCTATGAAGGAAGTCCCAAGTTATTTGCCATGGTGTTGTCTGATATATGCAAACATCACAGGTGAGAAAAAGACACCAAAGTCAGGCTTTCCAGTGATGTTAATAGCACTTGGGTTGGGCTGCATGACCAGTGCCCCAGTCTTGCTGACTACAGGCCACAATACTACAGTAACATGCTGAGGACAACAGTATAACAGACTGCTTCTCAGCTTCCCTTTAAAATTAATTCCTATTGGCTGCCAACAACCTAGGCCTTACCTAAACAAGAGGCAGTTTGCTCATATGTTATTGTCCCATGTGTACTGACTGTTCACCATTCATTAGACTAGAAAACAAACGCAAAATAGAGATTGCATGAGAGGCTGCCTCAGTGGCATCACAATACATACAGGCATAAGTGAACTTGCAGTGTTCTGACAGGAGTTGATACACTTGAAAAGCAGCCGTGTAAATCTAGGTGACCTGTCTTACTACAGGATTATGAGCAATTGCAGGATTATGGCAGTGCTTTTTTACTGAGGAGAAAAATATTAGTTTGCAGAGATAATTTATTTTTGATAAAAACACATTTGTTTGCCAGTCTGCTAAAACCAGTACCTAGGCAGCACTCTGCAAGAGGTTACTGTTCACATCATTTATTTCATTAACCTCTTTCAGCTGGGCAGCATTAACATCCTCAAACAGGTAAACTTGAGGGCTAAGGCAGAGTGATGTAAACAACTCAAGATGAGATTGCTGTTGAGAAATCAAGTGAGATCAACCCCAGCATCGTCTCAGCAGTGTCATTTCTGTTTTCCAGACATAGTAGGAACCTTAAGTTTTGTGAAATGCTGAAAAAAAGAGGAAGCAGTGCTGGCTTGAGAACAAAGCTGTTCCCGTGGTAAACAAGGTTCAGTATTCGGTTTTGCCACACATTTCTGCTGAAGTCATAGCCCATTGACTAGTTCTTCTGCATTACCACTCCTGTTCTGGAAAACGCAAGACAATATTTTCTTCAGGTTTGGCTACATGAAAGTACGTTTACCATAAGCATGAGGTGAAAGAACTATGATTTCCTTGTTATCAAGGGCCTTTAAGAGGGTCAAGGCTCAGGTGTGTCAATACTCACCTCTTCAGGTGGAGGAGATGGAGGCTGGCAATTGTTTTTTAACCACATCCAACACAAGGGAGGAAGGCAATTACAAAAGCAAGCACAGGGTGGATACAGGGCATAAACAGAGACTTGAGATTAGTGAGGTTAATTCTTTAGGTGCTCCAGGATAGAGCTAATATGCATCAAGGGTACTTCATGGCAGCTAGGTGATGTGTCCGGGGTAAGACATGGAAGAAAGATAAGGCTGGACTCCTGCCAGTCTGATGGAAGGGAATTGCAAACATTTAATAAAATACTCTGTAGAGCCTGGAGTATGAGGCTTAAATTGACCTCAAATATTGGATTTTAACATGGGTTACCTGATGAACGTGGTTGCTTCAGTCAGCCAACTGTGACAGGCAGTAGACAGCTATTCTTACAAACTGGATGGCCCCTCTATGGGGAGGGTACCACCCTTCCTCATGTGCTTTGAAAGGGCATTTGGAGCTCAAGGAACAGGGAAGGGTCTACTTGGATGATCTCCACTAACATAATTAGTGAAACTCCTGTTGGGAGGAAAGCCTAGGTTTGATTAGCCTAAGCACTGTTAAGGACAGGTATAATTGTCTCAATTAAGAAACTTCTGACTTGCAGATAGATTTAGGCCAAGAAGAATTTTTTTTTTTTTAACTTTGGTAAGAAGTGCTTTTGCCCCTGTTGATTCCATTAAAAAAAAATATTTATGCCTCTTCTTTCTTTGTAACTGCCAAATCTCCCTCCTGCTGGTATTGCTTCATTGTTTCGATCTGAGCAGCCACTTCTCTCTATGCTGATGTTTTTGATGTCCCTGTAAATTGTCACACTTAGCTAATGTGTAGTCTCTATTGTTTATGACAAGGGGATCTTTCCAGCTTCTCAAGTCTATTTTGATCTCCTGGCACTGGCCTATCACCCAGTGCCGCTCAGTGAGCTGAGGTGCTATGGGCTTGCCTGTACCAAGAGCTTGTGCAATACTGTTGCTGAAAATCACAGTTGCCCTGACTGAACGTAAGCATTTTGTTGAGCTTAGAGGTGTGTAGAGAACTGTTAAGAAAAGGTTCACAAAGGTAAGCAACTGCATGTGTTTTAGTGAGTTTCGAGGCAGAGAAAGCTAAGAGGTCGCCTTTTTCTCTGTTCCTGTGCTGTGGCCCTACTGAGCCCTTTGGATCCTCAGGTTGTTGTGAGAGGGGAAAGATTTTCCCGTCCTCTTATGTTCTCGCCCATCTCCCGAAAAAACAAGGGCTGTATTTCAAGGGAACTCCAAGAACTTAGAGAAGTGGCCTCCAAGAAACAGCACGGGGGGAAAACAGGCTGCTGTCCCGGTAGGGGCACAGTCCGGGGTGCTGTGAGAAGCCACAATTCTCTCCTTTACCCCCTTCTCCTCCAAGGAACCGGCTTGGCCTCTGCCCCTTCGGGGAGGTGCTGGCACTGCGGCCAAACACCCGCAATGCCCGTGGGGCAGCGGCGCGGGGTTCACAAGAGGAAGGGTAGGGAGGCGGGGCCGCCGCCCGCGAAGAGGCCGAGCCGAGGGGCCGCGGCGATAGGCGGGCCAGAGGCCGCACCTCCCCATATAGGCTAGGCGCTGCTGCCAGGAGCCCAGCACGATTGCGGCTGTGTCAGCGGTGTTTGACGGCAGCAGCAGCAGCAGCAGCAGCAGCAGCAGCAGCAACAACAACAACAACAACAGCAGCAGCAGCAGCAACAACAACAACAACAACAGCAGCAGCAGCAGCAGCAGCAGCAACAACAACAACACCACCACCAGCACCACCACCACCACCACCACCACGGAGCGGGGCTCCCCCTCCTCGTCGCGGCCGCTTCTTCCCCCCCCACCTTCAGCGCGTCGTGAAGGCCATGTTCCCCCTGGACTCCCCCTGGAACATCTCCTTCGCCGGCTGCGGCTTCCTGGGGGTCTATCACATCGGCGTGGCCAGCTGCCTGCAGGAGCATGCCCCCTTCCTCGTCGCTAATGCCAGGAAGGTCTACGGCGCCTCCGCCGGGGCGCTGACCGCCACCGCCCTTGTCAGCGGCGCCTGCCTCGGTGAGCGCGGAAGGTGGGGGGGTGCAGGGCGGACGCGGAGCCGTGGGGGGCGCGGGTCTGGCCCGCGGTGCTGCAGCTGTCAGAGCGGCAGCCCGACCCGACCTCAGTATTAATTTTTTAATTACGGCAGCAGCAGGGGGCAGGGCGGTGGGCACGGCGCTCCGCCCCACTCCTTGTCCTGTGTAAATGCGTGCGGCACGCTCGTTTTGGGGCTGTTCTCTGTGCCTCCGCCCGGGTCCTTCGGGCCGATCGGTGCCGGGGCCGCCCGGGCTTGAGAGGGTCCCCGTGAGGTGCAGGGAGGGCGGATGCCGGCAGAAGGGACTAGTGTCTCATGCCAAGAAGGGCCCTGACGGTGGGAAATCAGCACAGGGGTCCTAGTTTTGACACTCACTGTAGTAACGTGGAGTTGCGGGGTCTCGGTTCTTTCGTTTGGCTCGCTCGAACGTCGGTTTGTGGGCCTGTTGTTGGGGGGCGACCTCTTGCCGTGTGGGCACCAGCTTTTTGTGGCTGCGAACGAGGGGCAAAGCAGATGGAGATGGGGACATCGAGCAGCGGGTCCTGTGTAGAGATTAGAGCTGAGCAGCCTCTCTGAATAACTAGGAAATCTCTCTTTATTCTTCCTTAGCATCTTTATTTCTGGAAGAGGGTTATTCTTGAGGGTGTAGGGCACTGGGGAATTTTCTTGCCTTCCCCAATTTAGCCAGATATTATCTCTATTTTCAAGTTACAGAAGAAACCTTAAGTTATCTTTGAAGCAGGCACACTACCGAGTCTGCCCTTTTGTAGGGTGTTGCTGGAGCTGTGGTGCCTCCTGGCCTTTCTTTGCTGTTTTGAAGTTCAGCTCTTTCGCATATGGGGGGAAAGTCAACAAACATGTCCTAGATTCTGTACTTGGGAGTTTTGCTTTTATTTTTTCAGAATAAGATACTGGTCTGTGTTTGTTAAACTTGAAAGGTGAATGTAGTCTGAGAGAACTGGGTGTATCTATTTAGTCTCAGAGTCTCTCCTAGAGCCAAGCGAAACCAGAGCTGTTTACTGCTTGAACTCCTCTCAGATTGATCATAGGTGTCTTTCCATGACACTCCCCATTCTTTGGGGACAAGTAGATCTCTGAGATGTAGCCTTCATGCAGTATAAGTTAGCTTTTTCTGTGTAGTTAGGTTTGATGTTTCTCCTTCCTTAGCATTTCTTCTGGAGCCTGATGGGAAGCTCTTACCAGCTGTTCAACCCCCAGTCTGGGATCTCACAGGCTGTAGTCATGCCATAGTGCCAGCATTTATCGTGGACAAAGGAAAAGGCCTCCTCTAATTTGTTCTCCTGCGGGGATCCATTTACTTATAGCTGCCAGGAATTTGATTGATTTACTTACTGTTGCCTCTGTTGAAGAGGTGCCTGCCCAGTTAGTGCCCTAACTGAGTGGTCCTGTTGTACTGGAAGGTGTGGCTCCAACATGAGACAGGCTGGTGGTAGTCCTTTACTGCTATAGGGCTGAGGAAGTCTGTTATCCTATCTGCCTTGTTCTTGCTATTTATAAGTTCAGAGTATTCACGCTGTGCTAGGCATTGCCTTCAGGGAGTTTACTCAGCCTGGCAGAGAGCTTTCTGTGAATCAGGATTAGAATAGGTTTTTCTACTCCCTATGTGGTACAAGGGGAGGAATGATAGAACCGAGTTAGGGGCAATTAGGCACCATCTAGGCAGCGTTCACCTCCCTTCTGAAAGAAAGCAAGCTATGCCGTTTAAAGCCAATCAAGGCTTGGATCTTGGGTGTTGAAATTCTATCCCAGAGAAGTAAAACCTGAGACAGTTCTCTTTTGATACTGCCGGTGTAGAAAGCAGTGCTAAAGCAACAGAGCTGACTTTGAAAGTAAAAGTAAATGGGGTGCTTGGCTGGGACATGTTGTTGTACTTTGTCCGTGTCGTAAACCCTCCTGACAGTGCAGATTCCACGCTGAGGTCCAGGGGTTAGGATGAAATTGTTATAAGCAAATGAAGGCAACAGAATCCCAATCAAGTTTTCTAAGTATTTGTTTAGGTAGGAAAGCAAAAGCAGCGCTGGGTGGCCGGGGGGGCTAGCAGCTCCACCACAACTCGCAACCACAGATGATTCAAACAGTCCTTTTATCCCCAGTACTATCGCTGGAACGTTTTTTTTTGGGCCTGGATTTCTGGCACAGGAGGGGGTTATGTCATCTCTTGCAAAAGGCAGATGGCCCCTCCAGTCTTCTTGGGAACCTCGTACCAGATACCAGCAAGGCCATACAGCTTGGTGACTCCTTCTTCCTTTATCTTATCTTTTCGCACACTGCTGCTAGCTTCAGGCAACTCCTGAAAACTTTGCTGCAGAGCTAAAACAGATTTTCCTCGTAAAAGACAAAGACCGCCATAGTAATATAATATTTACAGTTTAACATTTGCTTAAAACAATACATTTTAATAATATGATGGCTAAACACATTCTGCTAAGCAGGTTGTTCTCATCTTTGGGGCAGCTACACTATTCCCTTTGCTCAGTTGGCTTGATCAGCAAATTACTCCTAGCTACGTATTACAATGAAGCAAGACAGTTCCTAGTTCTCATGCTTGATTAAAAAAATATACAAAGATTCAAGTTACCAAGGTAGCATAACATTAGAATTAAACATACTTGAGCGAACAAGACATTATTCTCTAGGTTTGATCAACAAATACTTCAAGGTTACTTATTACAAAATCATAGGGAAGAAGGTACAGCTGCAACCCGTGCTAGGGGAGCAGTTCATCTTAGTATGGGGCTATTGTAGGATCCTGCGTTTACTGTCCACTGGGTTTCTGTTTGAGGGCACGTGTAAAAGCCCATGGGTTTTGAGGCTTATGGTAACTGCTACCTGTACTTGGCTCTGAACTCTGAGACTGCTGTGCAAAGATAAATGCTTCCTAGGGTGCAGTGGAAAAACCTTTTCCTTTGAGGTTCTCCGTTTCTGATCCTTTGAGATTCTGATCAGAAAAAACAAATTTTATGGACTTCAGAGTGTAAGATCCCATTTAGGGTTTTTTATTTTTACTGCTTTTTCCTTTTGGCCTTCGCCTCTTTTCAGCACATGTTTGAGTTGATTTTACCTGCTCCCTGAATTAAGGCCTCGCTGTCATCATTTGTATGTGACAGTAAGGCTGCGCTGTCGGCCAAAACTGAACTGAAAGCCCAGACCAAATGATATGCAGCCTTGAGAGCTCGCTGTAGACTTCAAAGGTACATTTGAGAATACCAAGTAAAACAACATTGGGCATACATAGGCAGAGCACCTTATTTCTAAATAAGAAACCAGGAGGTATTTATGGTCTGGTATGACCTCACCTAGCTTTTGTTAAGCACTTTACCATTAAGTTGTAGGGATCTTGGGTTTATTCTCCAGGGCTACAACAGCGATATTGTCCTGCATCTGAAATGTTCTCTCTAGCTTTGAGGTGGTTCTGTTCACTGTTATGAAAAAAACGTTGCTATTTTTCCACTAGTATAATCCGTGTGGTTATCGGGGTGTATCAGGCAGCGTCTTGCATGTTTACAAGTTACTTAATTGTGCATGCTGCAATGTTGTAGCATGAATCACTTCTTGTGCTGAGAGTTTTCTGGAAAATGGCCTTCTGTCATGCCTGTATCTTCTCCTGGGGCTACTGGAGTCCACCCCACCAGGAAATACACCTTTTATATGCCAAGCGTATATGCCTTTATATGCCAAGGTCCTTTTGTACTGGCTTTGCAGTCTTCACCTTCCTTATATGTACCTCAAATTCTGCAACTTTTCACAAACTGTGGGCCTGAAGCTCTGAGAATGCTTACCTGTCTGAATAAATCCTTAAGTCACCGGGCCTGGATAAGTAAAAGTGGCTTATGTGACATGACCAGACTGTATTTTTTCAGTCACGGGTAATGCTAAAATGCAGCAAATGACTGATTCTTAAATCTTTAATACAGAGTAGGGGATATATTTTTGTTAAGGGTCTTGAATCGTCTCACGCCAGTGAGCTGTAGGGGATTTGGTGTGGGATTTGATGAATGATGAAATGTGAACCTGTAATCACTGAAAAGCTATTTTTGAGCTGTTGTTGAAGTCCCTTACTATGCTTGTGACTCATAGTTAACCAACAGTATCTCTTTTGTCTATGTAGCATGTGAATATTGTCCTATACAGCTGTCATCTGAGAGTGGGTTGGAACTGCTGAATTGCTATTTTTTTTGGTTGGGGTGGGGGGTGTAGGTGGGGAAGGGGAAGGGGAAGAGGCTCTGCTGTCAGAGGAAAAGCTGGCTGTTGACTCCCCATCTGTGGGAGTTAGCTGTTCTCCTAAGGCATGACAGTGAGCAGAAAATGAGAAAGCAAGCTATATTAAGAATACAGAAAGGTGTTTGTTTTCTTTTTTTGTTTTTAAATAGTATTCTAGCCAGGACTCTGTCTGAGGCTTAACCTGAGATAAAGTAACAATTATTGGATGTTCAGATTTGCTTGTCAGCTGTCACCATGTGACCACTAGGAAATATACTGCTGAATGGTACAGACTTTTTCCATTGGGTAGCAGGAGGGGGGAAACTATAAACCCAAACCCCTTTTTGAAATCAAGATAATGAACAATAGCAGTATCTTAAATGTTGTGTATTGAAAATTTGATTATGTGCATGCAGGCTTAAACACAGGTCATGGAGGTTATTTTTTTTTTTCCTGTGTGTGCAGTCTAACACCAGATCCCAGATTGAGAGAGCGAAATAAATCAGCTTAGTTTCTATGGAGTCCTTGGAGCAATGCTAATTTGTGCTGGTCAAAGTGTGAATTGTGAAGTTTATGCTAGGGGAAGCGTATGTGATGCTGTCTTTTGTGTGGCCGTGTGAAGAGATCTGTAGATCTCACCAGGTCCACGAAGGAAGGCTTTGTAACCTCTGTGGCCTCTAAAATCTAGAGTCCCTCCCTGCACAGGATGTTATTTGTATCTTCTTCAAAGGTCCTGGCTGGGGAAAAAGTTGTTGAGCTCGCTAGCTTAGCCCAGTCAATGGAAGGAGATGCCCTTATGTACATACACAGAGACATGGATGTAGTTACACAAGCACAGAATGGCTGGGGTTGGAAATGACCTCTTGAGATCATCTAGTTCAAACCCCCTACTAAAGCAGGTTTGCCTACAGCTGCTTGCACAGGATCATGTCCAGGCATGTTTTGAATATCTCAACAGAAGGAGATTCCTCAACCTCTCTGGGCAGCCTGTTCCATGAGGAACTTCGTGGGACTCCCTGGATGCAATAAAGCGGCTGCTTCTTTCTCTGGTGGAAAACAGAGGTGTGGGGCAGGGGCATGTTTTGTGCTGACATAGTTGGAAAGGTTCACTGGCTTGGTGGAGAAGCTGCTGTGCCAGGACCAGTGCCATCAGTGGTCACAGGGCTGCATGCTCGGGTGTCCAGAGAGTAAGCGGGCAGCCAAACAGCTGAAGCACTCTGCAGTACCCCTTGCTGGGAGGGAAGGAGCTTGTTTCTGCTGTCTGCCTGGCTCTAAATAGAGAAGTTCCTATGAGGAAAGGTGCTATTGCAAGACATCTTGTTGGATGAGTGCAAGGGAAGCCAAGCAACCATTTTTAGAGAAAAACATAGTTGTAGCAATGCATGTGTTTATTCTTTTTTCATCTCGCATAGACAGTAAGTGTGCAGAGAAGCTTGGTGCCTAGATCTCGCTCCATCAGTGGCAGCAGCAGCTGTGCAATGTCAGTGACAACAGTACAGGTGGTCTTTGCATGATCTTTCTTCTTGACCCATAATTTCAGTATCTCTCTTGAACTTATAGCATGTCCGGGCTACATTTCTTTATGCCTCTTATCTCCCAAAACTCCTCAAAGCACCTACAAGTCCTTCCTATAAAATAGGAGAAACTGTCATGTTCTTCAGGGTCCTATGTTTGATTATTGGTTGTATTTGGAAGTTTAGTCCTGATAAATCAAAAAGCATACTCATTCCTTGCTCTTGTCTTCCAGTTACAAACTTCTCCTGTTGTAGTGGTGATAGCAGCTCTACTTGTGTGTCCAGTAGCTGATGGTGTTTTTTTCCTGGTCTGACAGAGGGCCGTACTGCATTCCAGCACGGTGGGCTTGGGTGTGTCTGTACACTGATGCTAGCCCCCCCTGCTCACTTCAGGGTTCTCAAGCTTCTCTCTCCATGAGGTAGGAATATGTTCCCTGTCATGGCTCTGCTTGCTTTGTAACTGTACTTGAAGAGGACCAGGCAAGGGCTAGAGAAATGGTAATTTGGCCAGCATTCCTTCTGTTTGGAGCTGGGAATGGACCAGCTTCCTGATTCCAGAGCCTTGGCAAAAACTCAGAAATGTATTCCAAGGAGCAATATGAGCAGATGACTCCTGTCTACCTTGCTGTCCATGAGGCAAACTGTGCTGCTGGCTGAATTCCAAACTGGCCATCACTTACTCATTGAGTCCTCTGCACTTTTGCACCTCTGTTGCCTAGCTCTAATACTTGCCCTCTTTCTTTCTGGTATTTGAGATGGGAGTCAAGATGTGCCTTCAAGTCTGAGAGTCGAAGGAGCCCATATATGTATGTATTTGCCATGGATTGTCTGTCTTGTTAAGCAGGCTGTAAGGCATCAGAAAGAATAAGAGCTGGAGAAAAGGAGTAGCAGAGAAAATGACTCCATGTAGAAGGCCCTAAATAAGTCTGTGTCCCTGGGAAAAGGCAGTATGTATCCTGGAAATGGTAGGATCTGGGACAGTAGAAAATACCTTCCAAGGAGCACATGAAATCAGGGAGGGAATTGGTGAGCCTGGGAGTGTAGGAAAGGTGCTGGAGATTGTTGTAGCCCTGCCTGTTTTAGCTACTGAGAAAGGAAGGAGAGATTTTTGCGCTTGTGATACAATAGCTGCTTGTGATAGACCTGATCCTGTCCCTGGGGTTGTGTTAATATGTGGTACAGTGTGACTGGGAAATCTGGCAATAGTGTTTCTGGAAAAAAGGTTCTCTCCCCAGCTGAACCAGCCATGCTCCATGAGAACCCAGGTAGGAGGTGTGTGATTTGTTCTTGGTGATTGGGATGTCAGGTGTAGAAGCTGATAGTTTTGGTAGAACCCAGGGCTTTGTTAATTACAAGAGCTGCTCTTGCCAGCTTCATTGAACACTGCTTATTCAGGCTGGACCTGAAAGATATTCCACTGTATCATGGAGGCAGGGTGTGGATTCATGCTGCCATAGTTATGTCATACATGAAGAAAGTTAGAGCCTGTTTCAGAATGGGCTGTCAGCACAGGGGGGGAGTTACATAGCATTATCTAGCCCAGTGTTCTTGTATAGTGGGCTTGGTAAAAACTTCTTTATGGGAACAAACTAACCACTTAACTAACTGTACTTCTTCACACAGTTCATTCTGTGAGAGCTTCAAATGGACACGTCTACATCTATCTTGCTGCTTTCCTTGCTTATACACTACTTAGCCATGCAGGAAGGGTTGAACAGAGGCTCTTCCCTTGCAGGGGTCTATGCAAAAACCCTCTGTAAGCAGCTTCTGTCCTGTTCACGTGGCTGCTTTCAGAACCCTAATCATGTTGATGCCCAGGAGTTGTGGTTGGGAGACTGCTGCTGATGAACATAGAAGAAATGTAACATCAGTCTCCAGATATTCTTGTGTCATGACTCCTGAGGAATGCAGCCTGCCTTGTGGTCTGATTGAAGATCTTTCCCAAATAAGCTTCATCATGAAAATGAGATTCTTTCTAGAACAAAATCCCTGTGCCTCTTCTGAGAACTGCTTTGGAACAGAGCTTCTCATTCTTGGTTCTTTGCAGGCTCTGCTCATCCACGGCTAGTGGGGAAAAGTTCAGGGCTGTAAGGTGACACTTAAAATGCCTGTGTGAAATGAAAAGCAAGAGCAGGCACAGCAAGCAGTGTGCTCAGAGGTGCACGGGGAGGTTCTTGGCACGGATTGGAGCAGCATGTGCAAGCATGTGAGAGCTGGGCACAATGCAGGCTGAGGGTCAATGGAGGACTGCAGAGCTATTCCTTTCATTCTGTGCCAGTGCGAGACAGCTCTCTAATGGTCACATCAGTGTACAGTGACAAAGGACGAGGAGAAGGCAGATGGGATGGCCTTTCCTGTATGACAGAGTCAACCGTGTCTCTGGTAACATCTCTGGTGAACACAGAACAATGGCCACTTGCAAGCATGCAGGAGAGCATTCAGTGGATGTTAGACTGAAAGCCACCAAAAGCTGTGTGTGGGTCTTGCTTTGGTGCTGGTGAGCCAGCTGAGGGTGATAGCTCGTGTGTGTTATAAAGCTGAGGTGGTGCTAGCATGGCAGTAATTTCTTCAGTTGCCGGAAACAAAAATAGTAACTCCTCGCTCCACTTTGTCTTCATCAATCTCTGGTGCCGATACCTGGCAAAAATATCTACAGTTCCATAGCACTGGTTTCTCTTCTTCCAAAGCATCTCACCTCTAGTGTCACTTCCACTGTGAAGTGGAAACACTGTGCTCTCTCTGTAGGTGTGTGGTGCCATCCTGCAAACTGAGCCTCAGAAGCGCGTAAGGAAGGGAGCTTGTAACATTGGGCATATGGGTGAGATTTTTGTCCTGTAGCAGTTCTTGTTCAGAATAACAAACACTGGAGGCTTTCTGTTAGTGGTTTTCATTCAGATGGATAAAGCAAGAGGTCAATGTGGATCCACTTCTGCCTCTATGCAGGGCAGAGGAAAAAGGCAATTTTTTTATTATTACAGCATGTTTTTCAATCTGTTTCTCCTCTCCACTAGCTTTTTTCTTGCTGAGTACTTGCTTTTAGAAAGTGACCCAAAACCCAGCATTGCTCTGAGCAAGCAGCAGGGATCTGCGCTGCACCTTCTTTTCCTCTGTGAATCCCCTTTTGTTGTCACCCTATGGGATTTGAGTTGCACTGTAGCATTAGCAGGGATTGACGGATGGATGAGGACAGGACGTGCCTTTCAGTACAGCTTGCCTGCGGTCCTGAGCAACCTTTCCTTCTAATGTGCTGTTGTACTATTTAATTTCTCTAATGCAATGAACAGAAATGCCAGTGTTAAGCCTTGTATTGGGGAATTACAATGAAAGATTAGGCTAGTGAGGATTGCTGTTGTGGTTGTGACAGAGTGATCCTGCCTGCCTGCCTGAATTATGCTGCCTTTTGGCCTTCCTATTGATTGTTTTGCAGTGGCAGCTGTGCTGTTTGCCCATTTGTGCTGCAAGAGTAAATGCTCCAGTCCTGGCTGCAGAAAAAAAGTGAGCCTCATCTTACAGAACATCAGTACCCTCACCAGGCTTTGGTATGCCAACACTACAGTACTGTTTGGTGCAGATGTTTATCTTGGAGGCATAAGCAGGCCTGGCAGCTCTTGTGCCTGTTCTCCCAAAGCCTTTGTTTCTGTACAAAGCAGGCTGCTCTGCTTTAAGGTGAGAGGGGGTATGAATTATGCATCTGCATGTTGGCTTGCACAAGGGTACCAATGAGTGGACAGGCAGGCAACAATCACTGTGGACTGCCTGGTGAGCTGCCCAGTACAAAAGGAGAAAAATGAGGCAATTTAAAAAGCAGATATTCTTCTTATGTTCCTACATCCAGGATGTAGCAATAGTTCTGGTTCAGCTTTTAATAGGTATCCAGAGCATACAAAATAACTATCTCTTTTGGCTCAAAGGGGAAAAGTGGCTCCTTTTGGTTTTGGCTTTATTTGAATAGATAAAGTTACCAACAACTTTCTGCGTTTTCCCCCAAATTTTAATTGAAATAGTAAACATTTTGGGGACAAACATAGTTAAGAGGGAGGCTTTTGACCCTGAAGCAGTTGCAGGTGACCTGGATTTACTTAGCTCTCCTTCTGCAGGCTGCATCTTGGCACTGCCTGCATCTTGACTTTGCAATGATGAGCGCTGAGAATCTGAGCCAGAAAGTGTTATGGGCTGAGCCCTATTGCCATGTGCCTCTGGCTCTGAGAGCTGGCCCTGCTTGAAAAGCTGTCCTTTCCTCTCAGTGTTTCCATTTGTCACATCTGTAAGGTCGGAGTAGTTTTTGTTCACTGTAGTCTGATAGGGATCCCTAGGATTTACTCCAATAGGATATGTATCAGTGCCCCTCACTCTTGAGCAAATGGGAGGAAAGACCATTGTTTACAGCCAGTGCTCAGGCTTTCTAATAAATATCCATTGTAAAATCATATGCTTATTGAGCTCAAGTTGAATCCCTACACAGAACCCCTGATGGGAAGGGCTACCAGCCATAGGGAGCCTCCAGTCATGCAGTAGGGCTCTCTGCAGACTGAGCAGGGGTGTGTTGTGGGGGGAGTTGTTTGCTATCTGTGTATCCACCCCCAGAAAAGAAAAGCTTCCTTCCTATATCTCTTGATGGAGCCAGCTCAGCTGAGCTGTTTCTTATCTGGTTGCAAAATAGTAAGAAAGAAGAACTGAGTGAAAATCTTACAGTAAACGTAACCCAGAACAACAAAAATTGGGGAAGATCCCAGAAAACCAGCTTATTTTAGTACATGGTGTTTCTTAATATTACTGGCTTACAGGAAGATGTGTATAGATGTGAAATTAATTGCTCTACTGGTAGCTGAAACCCTCCAGCCTCAAATTATTAACACAGGTGCCTTTTCTGTGATAAACAGTGAGGGTTATACAATTGGCAAGTGAGGAATAGGTATCCTTTCCTAGGTATCCTTTCCATACATAGTGCATTTAGGCATCTGTCTAGGATTGTACACTGAAACTAAGAAGTTTTCAGCAGCTGCGGGGTACCTGTCACCTGAAAATGCCTCATAATGGCAGATCATAAGACATTGCTCTCACTTTATGTCCTGCTGGCATTAATTTGTCTTTGGTCCCTCATTTGGCATCTATCCGGCCTTAATGATAGTCAGAGAACATCTTTGGTCAGATTCCTATTCAGCACAAATTGGCCTTTGTTTAGCTTAGCTCAACTGAAGATCTGTCTGGTTTCTGCTGTCTTGGGACAAGGAGTGGAAACCAGGTTGTTTCTGTGTAGGTGTGGGAAGAGGAGCAGAACTCCAGCAGAGCACTGGGATATTTCACAAAATGAATTGGGGTTGTCCTCTGGTCAACAGTGCTTTGTTATGCACTGCGTCATGAGGTCAATGAACAGGTGTTTCCTGACTGTCTGAGCTACCTGTGAGGAAACATCTGATGAAGTTCTCTGTCATTTATTTTCTAGATGTCAGCTTGCAGACTTTTCTTTTGGTGCCTATTGCGTATAGATTTATATTTCGGGGCTGGTGACAGAACTGTGTTATAATTAGGACTGTATCATCTCCTGGGAGAGGGCAGGTAGAAAAAGCATGTGCACTGCTTGCTTTCAGTATTCAGAAAAGAATGGTGTAGGCACAGGAGCTGTGTGTGCTGAGCTGGAGCAGCTTAGGGATTTGTGCCCAGGCAGAACACAGACAGCTTTCCCAAAGTTCATGCTCATCATTAGAGACTGGCTTTTAGCTCTTCTGTGGATGAGGTACAGAAATAGGTGAAATGGCAACAGGGAAGCAACCTAGCTAAATTAACCTCCAGGGAGGTCATACCAGTAAATTTCTTCTGACTCATCCTATTCCTAAATTTAAGTCTGGACTGGGATTTACCAATGGGAAACATGAGAACTCCAGTGATGCTCAGCAACTATCTGAATTGAAAGCAGAGTGTGCAGATTGTAACTGGGGATTCTTACAGGGGGCATCTCTGCTGAGCATCATACAAACATTGCTCCAACAGATAGCTAAGCGGAAATTAAGCAGCTCCAGAATGAGGTCCCTGGTTCCAGTACAGAGGAACAGTCTCCTGTCCTGAAAATCTTGCTGTCAAAATAGCTTAGTTGTGCCATCCCAAACTAACAAGTCACTGGGCTCTTCAGATGCTGGAGAAACGTCAAACACACCTGCACTTCCTTCTGCTAGCTTGCTTCCTTTCAGAGCTTTTGATATTGCTGTGTCTAGCTAGTCTGGAGCCTTAGCTGAGAAATGGGACTGAGGAGAGAGCAGCAGTGCATCACATATTGCTGGTGTGTAGGAAGGAGTCTATTTGAATTCTTGCTGGTGCTGAATGAGAAGGAGGGTTAGCAGGGACCAGCACAGTTCCCTGCCTGCTGCATTAGTCCAGGCGAGGTATGGCATCTGCGCTCTGGGGTGTGACCTCTCTGTGTGTGCAGCAGGGGCAGGAGGTGCTGTCTATGCCCATTCACTCTGTGCCATCCTCTGTTCACCATCCCTGTTGGAGAACCTTTTGCATCCTGTTTACTGCTGCTGTAGCTGGGGAACAAGAATGTCCCTGGCACAGAGTTTGATCTTTGTACTGATGTGGAGCTCTTCCAGAGGGAGCTGCAGTGTCATGGGTGAGCCACAGTCACGGGAACTTCTGGGTGGAATGTCCAGAATGCCCCTCTCAGTCTTCAGCCTGCACTGCTCCTATTTTTGTTTGCAACTTAGGCGCTTTTTTCCCCTTGAAATACTTTATGGGTCAGCTGTCCTTTTGCTGGCTGGCAAATGGATATCAATGTGGTCTAATGTCAGCAGGTGAGCATCATGGTGCCCTTGGTGCAAAAGCTCTGCTGAAGATATCAGTCTGAAGAGGCCCTTCTTCCCCACTCCTCACCCTTCCTGCCATGGGATATTTAAAATTTGCAATGGTTTAACCTTTGCAAATGTGCATTGCACAGGCCTGAAGTAGCCTTTCTGTTTCATCTCAGGGCTTTTAGATGTAGTTAAGGGTCTTCCCAACAGAGCAGGTGCTGTGGCTGGAGGTGTTTGCGTATAAAGTTGTAAATAGCACATGCTTTGTAAGTGGTTTTCAGTTCAGAGAAAGGCATTTTAGGAGATGCGAGGCAGTAGAGATTTGGGTTTATTTTGTAAGTTGAGCTTGACTGGTGGGAGTGAAAGCCAGTTCTTTGAGGGAATCAGTGAGCTAATGTGAAGCTGGCTTGATATAGCTTAAAAATGAAATGCAAACTAGCAGCTGCCTTCAGGTCTTTTCCAATGGGTAACAGTAACTTGCCTCTTGTAGCTGCTGCAGAAGGATCACGGGATGAAATGGCAGAGATGGAGCAGCTGACCTCCCTTGTCTGGCAAGAGACATGTTGGAGTGTTTCAGAACACAACTATCTGCTCCTTTGCGTCATCACAACTGAAATTCAGATAAGGATGATGGCCCTGCAGTACTCAGGTTCCTGTATAACCACACCCACTGGGGCATTGATGGGGATAGGGAAGAAGTGGGATATGGCTTTTCTATAGGGATATTGGCTTAGTAAATCTGTATAGGGAGAAGAAGGAAATGTTTTCCCAGAAAGCAATACCAGCTATTAGAGATTGTCTCTGCTCTTTGATACGTACCTCCAATAAGGGAATAGGACCTTAATTTAGCTTTTTCACGTGACCCTGTGTCCTGAATCACCAGATCGATCAAAAAACATAGGAAATGTCTTTGTAGACTGGAATTGGCAGTGGGCTAGTCTTAGTAATAATGGACAACTTGTGGCTGATTCCTGTAGGACCCATCTCTGCTCCCTCTGGCCATCTGCGAGCAGAATTTGAGCCGGTTTTCCTGGAATAGCACTTCTGGTAGTAATGGGATTAAAACACTCTCACATCTTCTCTTTCCTCCCAAATTTGTTTCCAGGAGGGCTTGTCATTTGTCATGGATCTAGCTGTGTAAACTTGACTTCTTTGGCTGAACCCTCAGCTAGCCTTATTTCCAGGAAAACTGGTGATACTGCAGATCATCCTGTGCCCGTCTCTTCCCACAGAGGTGTTCTCATCTCAGCTTTGGTGCAAGCAAGACAGCAAGTCAAACAGAATAACGGATGCCCTAAAATTAAAATACTTCAGAAGCTCATGTGTGTATGCATGTATATAAAAAAACAACCCAGAGCAACAAACACCCAGAAAGTATTCAAATAATGAAATCGCTAATTAACAGTAATTCTTATTTCATCCATTGTCTTCTTACCCCACTTGGCTGTGAAATGGTGATAGAGCAAGCAGCTGCAACTGAACTTTCCCCTCAAATTCTGAGACAGTCTGTTTCCTGAAGTAGTTGAAACTTTGCTGTTTTGTTTTTCTTAACTGGCTTCCAGCTCACATTTTAGCTGAAACAGTCATAAACTCAATTTCATTGCAGTTGTTTTCAGTATTGCTGTCGAATCTTTCTACATACTGAGCCAGGTTGGAAACTATTGTTGTCTAAGCATCATCTCTTGAGTGACACCCCCTGCGCCCCTCCAGCATGGCCTTTGCTTTGCACACAGCGTGTCTCCCCATGGCTGCACTCTCAACACCCACATTTCCACATTTTTCAGCTAAGCCAGCAACTCACTGCAAGGCACTCAATGCAATGGAGTTTCTTGAGATTGTGTGGTCAAGATGCTGGGCTGGGATTCAATTGGTTTTTGGTTCTGTCACAGTTTCTTGGTACGCCTTTCCTCCCCTTGTCAGATGTGAGGGTGACTTAGGGAGCATTATAAGAGCTAATGTGATGATGTTGATTAAATATATTTTCTGTGAGGCTGACTTTCTTCGTTTTAGGAAGGGTGTGTTGGTGGAAAACATGTCACTGGCACAGATGTATTGCAAAAGAGTAGTAGATTTCAACATAGTATTGTGGACGGTGTTGCTCTTATCTCCATTATCTTTATTAACTTGGGTCTAACATGGATTCTTTATTTTTGCTGCCTCCTTTCTGTAATTGCAAAACTGAGTGGAGAGCAAAATGGAGGGATTTCCAGTTGGCTTGAACGTAGTCTTCCATTGTTCTTCAGGATCTCAACTTCAGTTGGATAGAAGAGGAGTCTTAATTTGTGAAAGCATGTCTCTTCTAGTTTCTTTAATTCTTCCTCTCACATGTATCTTCTCGATGCCCTGGGAGTGCAGTGATTGGCTGGTACTTAGAGGAACTGTTGTCTTGTATCTCACCATGGCTAGGAGATGTGTTTTGAAGCAGCAGTCAGTGTGTGAAAAGGGCAGTGTGCTGGGTTCTGAGGATTTGGCTTCGGTTGACGTTTTTGTTTTGTTTTCTTCAATCTCTCCTTTCCCACTGCAGAGCTCTAATGCTCTTGCCAGATCGGACTTGTAGCAACTGAGATAATGGGCTTAGCAGATGCTTTCCCTTTTGTGCAAATGTGATGTCTCCTCTCTTCCAAACCCAGCTGGTCACTATGTGAAAGGGTAAAGCAGGCATGCCTTTATGAGCTCTGCTTACCAACAAGGCTTAGTATAGTTCTATTGACACAGAAGGAACAGGATACCAGAGACTCTGCAGGTGACACTAAGTCACCAGTTCCCCAAAGGACTTTGCTCATCTGAGATGTGGCAGACATTCACAGCAGAGCCATGATCACTTGGCTGGAAAGCATTGACGTTCCTGTTTACTGGCACTTTTGTTACAGGCAAATGACTTCATGTCAGAAAAAGAAACATGCTCACTAGAAAAGTTCTAGTGGAGCATATTTTGTAGTGGATTTAGCCAGAAGCTCAAAGCTGTTAAAGCATCTCCCTTGTTTTCTTTGTTAGTCTGTTTTCACCAGTCCTGCATTGGGCAGTGAAAGAGGATCTAAGAAAAAGTGTGAGGCTGTAGCCAGATGCATGGGATCTTCTTTGACTTTATAAAATATATGAGACGAATGTAGCTCTTTACAGTGGGGGAGTGTGAGCGCCAAGGCAGCAAACTTCCATGACTACTATAGCACTGCCCACAATAGCCTCTTGTTTGAGTTGTAAATCAAATGGGGAGAAACGTCTGAGTGAAGCTTTGGGTGAGGTTTTTCTATGCCTTATTTTGTAAAGGAGAAGTCTGGCTTTGCTAGGATTTAATGGTGCATTTTTCCTTCTCGTGGCAGGTGAGGCTGGTGCCAGCATTATTCAAGTGTCAAAAGAAGCCCGGAAGAGGTTCTTGGGCCCACTCCATCCATCTTTTAACTTGGTGAAGATCATTCGGATCTGCCTGTCCAAGACAGTACCAGAAAATGGGCATGAGGTTGCAGCAGGACGTTTGGGTATTTCCCTGACACGGGTCTCTGATGGAGAAAATGTGATACTATCAGACTTCAATTCCAAGGAGGAGCTGATCCAGGTGAATGGAAACTTACTAGGCAAGAACAACATACAGTTTTGTTTTGCCTCGGTCTCCAAATGTCTTTAGTACTTAGAGTATAATTGTCAGCCAATATACTGGAGTATAAATGCTATTGCGGTGTTTTGAGAAGAGTGATAGGTCCAATAGGCTTTGATCTGCTTCTTACATTCTTCACCTCTTTCTCCTTCAGGCCTGTGTCTGCAGCACCTTTATCCCTGTCTACTGTGGGTTGATACCTCCAACCTTGCGTGGAGTGGTAAGTAAGACTCTAATATGCTCCTAAGTTAAATCACACACTAACGAATGAGCACCAGTATTTTTGCTTTCTTAGTTTTGGCAGTTTTATTGCTTGTCTGCTGGCAGCAATTAGCCTGAAGAGGCATGAGAAATTCCCAAATAAACAACTTCCAACAGTGGATGTGCCTTCTTTCCACTGCTGCCTGCATTTGGCTGTAAATGTCCCAAAGACTAAAGGATTAAACATGATAGTAATGTATAGTAATCTAGGTAAGCACATGCTGACTTAGCAGACGGTTATCCTGGCTGCTTAGTGCAGTGCTCTCTGTCACTGAGGCTCCAATCCTTTGCATGTAGAAAGAACTTGGTTTCAGGGTAGAAGTCAAGAGTATAGTTCCTCCCACATGCCTGATGCTTTCTGTGGGATTTTAACTAGTGATGCTGATGCTTGATTGGCTTTTCCATGGAGTTCTTCCTGTCCTTCCTCTGAGAATGTTTTCTGCCTGATAGAGCTTGCTTTAACATCCCATCCAAGGCTGTCCAGAGCAATTTTTCCCTTCTGTGTTTGCATGTTAGAAACGAAAACTTCTGAAAGCTGTGCCAGGCTGGGGCATCTCTGAATATTGTAGACATGCTTAAGGGTCTCAGCTGAGCTTGGACTCTCTTTGTGCTACATAGGTTAATGCACATATTAAAAGGCAGCTTGTTTGCAAACTAAATAGTCAAAAGGGAGAGGGAGAACTGCTATTAATGTGTGCATGCCCTGATTTCTCAAAAGTGACGTGTCAAAGATGTCAGTCTGTCAGAGGACAGCATCAAATCTACTCCCCACAGCTACCTGAGGTCAGTTTTGCTCCTGCATAATGTAAACAGCCAAGCTGTATGTCTAGTGCAAGCATGTTCAACAGGGAAATTATCTACAAGAAATGTCCAATGTCCAGCCCTTAAGAGAAAAGACAGAATCAGTAATGGTTTGGTATTTGCTCAGCAACTGCAGGCAGGGTTTTTGTCCCACAGCTGGTGGCTCTTTCCTGACATCTCTTTGGGGTTAGTTGAGGTCAGTGTGGATCAGGCAAAATCTCAACATTCCAAAGCTGTGTACAGCATCAGGGTTTCTGGAATGTGCAGCTGCACTGGCACACTGAGAGATGACTTTTTAGGTGAAGATTCCTCATGGGGAAAGGTGGTAAGGGAATATATGAGATGAGGAAATTAATTCCCGCCTCTTCCTCAGAAAATCGTGTCTCTTTCTGTCTCTGAAGGGGAGTTGGCGAGGGGAGAGGTTAAATTAGGTTCAGTATGAGCCTGGAAAAAGGTTTTGAAACAGGACTGCATGGTTCCTAGCAAGCCTGTTATGATTGTATTTGCTACAGGACAGACTGATAGGCCTGGCATGAGAACCAGTTTTCAAGATGATATGATTGTGTGCTAGGTGTAAAATCCATATTCTGCTTTCGTGCTAATCTTTTTCCAGTGTTCACTTCTCTGAGCTCTGGTAGCCCCATGGAATGGTGAAGTTGGGTACGGGGAGGAAAGAAAGAAACCAACCTAGTTCTTACATACTGGGAAATGGAAGGGTACTGACCAGTCAAGACATGCTCTGGCGTGAACTGTCTGTGGCACATGGGTGAGAGATGCTGCTAAACAAGGCTCAAAAAGCAAGTTATCCAGAATCCATCTCAGTCCATGAACCATCCCCAAAAGCGTCTGCTGCTTTCATACCTGTGGGCAGCTGGGGGCTCCATCCTGTCACTCTATGCTGTTATGGCTTTGCTTTTGTTGGAGAGTGGTTAGGCTTGGGTTACTGGTGGTTCAGGCAAATCCAAATAAGTGGCAGCTGATACTGAGTAAGAAATGGTAACCGACATTGCTTGGGGAGTGGTGGACCAGAGCAGGTTCTGCATGCACGTGTATTCCTAGATTTCCATGCTTTGCCTCTCAGCCATGCTGAGTTATAGTTAAGCCTTTTTCTAATGGCATCCGTGCACTTCTGCTGCCACCCTCAGGGAAACGAGTGTTTCTGCATCCTTACCGCAGAACTTGTGGTGCCTTAGTTCAGTGGCCAGAACAGTTGCCTCCACCTTCTTCAAACAAAGCCAGTGCTGCCTCCTTTGCTCTGTCCCCTTCCCGCTCAGGCTGTGGTGACTTCGTCCTAGTGAGGGAGTCAGCCAGACGTCGCCAGCTCTAGCTGTACCTAGCCTGGCTTTCAGTGGGGCAGCTTTGGGGAGATGATAAACAATGAGTTTGCTATAGTTGCTTTTGCCTTAGGGAAAACTCATGTCCATTTTAAAGGGAGTAGGGGGTGTTCAGTTGATTTTTGGCACCTCTGTTGCCTAGAAAGCATTCTGTAAGCAAACTGGGTGTTCATGTTTCCAAGAGGGTGTACTTCTCCTTGAGTTGAATCTATTCTATCCTTCCTCTTTCTTCACCACTCAAACCCAGATGGTGCAGGAGTCTTTAACTATGTCCGTCTTGATACTGTGTTGATGAACAACACCCAACATGAGGATAAAATGCCCTGAACATTTAGTTAGTGCTGCTAAAGCCTACAACTGTAATCAGAAACCAGCTCTTCTTGAAACCTGTAGGCTGCCTGCAGGGGTAGCCCTGAGATTTAGTTCGCCCACAAGAAACCCACTGTGCAGTCCACCCTGAATCTGTCACCTTGATGAGAGCTGGATTCCTGTAGTTGAATTTTATTGCTTTCAGTGCAAGAACCTATGAACTGTTCCCAAGGTTCAGAGGAGCTGCCTCTCTGCAATCCAAAACAAGAGAGAACAAAGTGCAAAGCATCCTCCAGGCAAAGCAGCTGGCATTTTGCTAGGCATTTTGCAGCAAAAGAACAGTGTCAGTGGTCAATCTGCTTTTGAGACAAGGCAAAGAAAGATGTAGAATGGAACACCTCCTCTTCCTGTCAGCATGTCTTAGCTGTGCTGGTGTTCAGTCTGTGCCAGCTCAGCTCCTAACCCAGCAGAGAGCTGGAAGATGTTGCAGATGCTGTTTATGTAGCTGTGTAGCTCCTATATGATGATTTGCTTTTGAACTCATCCAAAGGGAAAGGTTCCAGGCAGCAAATAGCAAGATCAACTGTTATACGAAACCAGTAGGACTCTTCTGTGACTGAGGTTCATAAGAGCTGGAGCTGTTTATCTGCAAAGGTTTCAGACTTCCTGCTCTTTTGGCTTGATCATCATCCCCTTCGTTTTATCTTCTGTATGTTGCTTGCTCTGCCAAAGGCTTGTGATGGGGATTGTCTTGCTAATCTCCTTGTGCATTTATGGTACTCCAACAAATACGTGGAGTATATGCTACTGGGGTTGGCCTTCCTGCAAGGGTGGTGCAAATGGGTGCCTGTTAGGAGCAAAACCCAAGTCCCTTGTATTCTGTTATTGTACCACATCAAGTAATTTCAAATATGTATGCATGTCTTGGGATTGCTGCTTGATAAGCCTGCTAGCAAAAAATCAGCTTGTTTTACTCTTGGATAACAAACCATCTTCCAGTGGGGACTCAAGTCTGAGCTTATTTGTTTTAAATGCAAGTGAAAAATGGACAATTGGCACGCTGACAGCTTAGATGGGTGCTAATTTGCACTGCAAATAGTTGGTTTTGTGTTATTATTTAATCAGATGGCAGTCAAACCCCATAGATGTATGTCTGCAGTCACACAAGGGAATATGCTGTTCTCATTGAACAGCTGTGATCAACACGCTTGACCATAGGAAGAAGAGCACATAGCAAAAGGAGATTATAGACAATATAGATGTGCTAACCCTTATTTTGACTCCCAAGTTGTTGGCACAAATATGAGCAGGAACACAGAGTAAAAAAAGCCACTTGATCAGTTAGAAGAATGAAGAATGCTTAATTTGTCTTAATTTCAGAGATATGTAGATGGAGGGATTTCTGACAACTTGCCACAATATGAGCTGAAGAACACAATCACGGTGTCTCCTTTCTCAGGAGAGAGTGATATCTGCCCACGAGACAGTTCCACAAATATGCATGAGCTGAGAGTCACTAACACAAGCATCCAGTTCAACCTTCGCAACCTCTACCGCCTCTCAAAGGCCCTGTTTCCTCCGGAGCCACAGGTGAGTTTCCTGGCAGCACTAGCACTTGGGGACAGTAGATAGGCATTGGCTATTCCATGAACTTCAGCAGAAGGTGATTCCAGACAGTGCTACCTTTGTATCTCTTGTGTGTCTATTTTTAACATTGACTTTATCTACCCAGTGACTTGGCAAACGTAGACCATCTGTACAAGGTTTAATGGGTGGCTTGGTTTTATTTCACTACTGGGAGATCTGGAATTTAGGTGGTAGCAGTTGCTTGGAAAGTATTCCCATCATGTCTCTCTCTAGAGTAGCGTTTGCCAGGAAGTCAGGCTCGCTTGTAAACAAGGATGTATTAGCCATAGGAACCAATGTGCTCTTGAGTGTTTTAAGGCCAGGGTGGAGCTGCCACTCTGCAGCCAATGACTGTCTCATAAAAGTGCCAGTAGAGCAGGTGGCACTGCAGACAGCTTTGCACACTTCTGAGTAAATACAGCCTCAGATGCCACTGGCATTTGGTCATAATAAGTGTGCATTCCTGTGCCAAATTACTTGGAAAAGTTTTTTCGTCCTCCCTCCTCTAGTCTCAGCTGGCTTTATCTGTGAAGGCAGTGGCAATTCCTGTCATCTGCTGGGAAATACTGTGGGCTGCTTGTCAGAGTGACTTGCTGAAGGCTGCCTGCAGCAGCTCTAGATGGGGAAATAAAGTGGCTGCAACTCTAAGCCTGTACTTCTTTAGGATTCCAGGTGTTCCTTCCAATCTGAATTATCCTGATTCAATGCATTCATATTATACCTCCCATTCCTGCTCAAAGCCTTGGAAGTTTGAGACTAAACCTTGAGGTAGCTCAGGAGTCAGGAGAATTCCCCAAAAGCCAACATTCAGCTGAGTGTTTGACCTGTTCAGACAGACAATCTCCAAATGACTTGCTTTTGCCTTCCTCTGCCCAAAGGTGCTTCGGGATATGTGCAAGCAGGGCTATCGGGATGCACTGCACTTCCTGAAGAAGAATGGTAAGGCACTGGGTGTGCTAACTTACCTCTTCTGTGCCAGGCTTGGTGGCTTAGCTTTGAGGATAATCAGTGGTGCATATGAAAGGTGAACGGGCAGAACTAAGCTATGCCTCAGCTCTTGGAATATGGAATTTCCGTTAAGAAATCTGTTTTATCACTTCAGGAAACAGGTGGAGTGGACAGTAGTACAGTGCAGAAGGACCCTAACCAATCTGATAGTGGAGTGGTGGTTTTGGCACAACTGAATGCTGAAGTTACTTAGCATGAACTTGGTGCTACACCAATGCAGTTATCAGCTACCAGTGCCATTTGGACCCCTTGCAAATACCCTACTCCTTTTTACGTGCAGCTATAGTATGTCTGATGTGGCACAGCCAGCAGTGCGGAGTATAGGTATACCCTTAGCAGCCCCCAGTGCCTGGCAGTTTGGCACTACTGTTTTGCTTTTCTACGTGCAAGCGCTGGATTTCTTGCTTCCACCTGTTGTAGCAGGTTGCCTGTATGTCTGATGCCACCTAGTGTCAATTTACAGCAGATCAAGCACATTTTGCTCTGTGATGGGTACCTTACTGGGATAAGAGCAGTCATGCAGCTGTGTTTGTGGATTAGGCTGCGGGAGGGAAATCTTGCCTGCAAGATTGTCGACTGGCAGATTATAGCAACAAAGCACTGCCGAACAGCACCCTATGGTGCTTAAAGGAGAAAGGTTAGAATTTCTGGTGTGGAAAGAAGGGATGATTTTAGAGCAGCAATGTTTCTAACTCATGGTAGTAAGAATAACAATAGAGGTAAGCTAAAGAGGTGTGATGTCTCTCTGCCTGAGGGGTGGTTGGGTGAAGTGAGGACTACCACTCTGAAGGCAAGGCCAGGCAAGGCAGGGCAGCTACTTTATGTCATCCTTATGGTAAACTTACTTTCTCAGGTCTGCTGCATCGTCCAAATCCTGCCCATCCTCTCCTTGCCATAGAAGCCCCCCCAGGAGAGAAGAAAGAAGAAGAAACAGAAACTGAGGACAAACTAGAGGACAATACTGCCCTTGCTGTTGTTGAAGAGCACATCTTTCAACACTTGCCTCCCAGACTGAACCAAGGTATAATCCAAAGGGAGAGAGCCCAGGCAATCCTTCTGTCTGCCTGGTCTACTTCAGAGGATTACTGGGGTGTGTGGGTGTTGCTTATGGCTGGGCTTAGCCATACATAGGGATTGAGCTGGCACCCTCTGATGGTTAGATGGAGTTGAGGCCTCTTAGATAAAATTGTGGCTTGCCATATGAAGGCTGAATTGGGAGAGGGTCGTGCATTTGGTACTGTTCTGTGTGGTAAGGAGAGGAGGAAATCTTGGTGCTCACTCCTTTGGGAGTCTAAAGGTACAAACTGCTGTTTTCAGCTCTGTTCAGATAATTACTACCCTGAGCAAGACTTCCTTAAGAAGTGGAAGATGGAGAGGGTAACTCCTGAGGTATCGTAAGCAAAGGTGTAGTTCCATTGGGGGGATTCTGCCATGTTCTCTTCTGTCTTCAGCTCTTCTGGAGGCTTGTGCTGAAAGAAGAAGTTTCTTGAATGGTATCACCAACATGCTGCCTATACGTGTGGCCACAGCAATGATGGTCCCCTATATGCTTCCTCTGGAGTCTGCAGTTTCATTCACTGTCAGGTAGGCCTTTGGCTGGTTCCCAGTGCAGTGGTGGTCTTCCCAGTGCAGTGGTGGTCTTCCAAGTGCGGTGGAATGCTTGATGTAGCTGGTGGAGCATGAATGGATAGAGAGTTGGAGACTTTCTAACTCTGCAGGGCCAATGTTCCTGGGGAAAGAGTTCGTGCTGCTTACCAGACATGAGAAAAAACCCAAAGCTTTTCCTCCCTTCATGTGTCATTTAGCTGCAGCCAGTACTTCCAGCTTGAAGGAAGATCATTGTGTGCTGGAACTTGCACACAAGAAAAATGGTGATAAATCTTGGAGACTGGAAAGATACTTCTGAACTGGAAGTGCAGGGATGAAAGTAGAAACCACACAAGAGGTGTTTTCCCTCTGGAGTAACAGGTAGAGTAGTCCCAGACATTTCCACCTCTACACCTACACGGCTGGAAATACAAGTCTGTCAGACTTGTTCTGAGTACACAGTGCCTTATGAAAATTTTCTGAAAGGAAACAGTTTGTGATAGGAAAGGCTTAGAGAAAAACACTCTGTAAATCTGAAAATGGATGACAGATAGGAAAAGTGAAGACATAAAATGTAAAGAATAAGTTCCTGGGCTGTTATCTTTCACAGCTTCTTCCCCTTAATATCAGGAATGGTAGTATAAATGGCTCTTAATGCATTTGTTACTAAAAATAATGAGCAACCATTGACAGGAGGCAAAACTGACATTCTTTCCATCCTGTCCTTTGTGGCCCAACCAATGTCTGTCTCTTGTCTCTTCCCAGGTTGCTGGAATGGCTCCCAGATATTCCTGAGGATATTAGATGGATGAGGGAGCAGATGACTGAAATCTGCAACTATCTTTTGAAGAAAGCCAAGAAGAAGCTAGGCAGCCATCTCTCAGCCAGGTAAGGTTACTTTCCTCCACAGCACTGTTCTGGAGGAGTCCTCCATTTCCCCTTTCGCCTCCACAGGCAGAAATTGACCGGAAGGCTTTACTGCCCAATTTGAAATGCAAATCTGGTTCATGGTCTGTAGGCTTCCTTAACTGTTGGATCGTTTATGGTCTCCTTCCTTCTTCCCATTACAGGGCAGACGCTGTAATGGAGCTGTTACTATATTAATAGGGCAGAAGATGTAGATCAAATTAAAATGACATGCTAGCTTATTCCATGTTCCCTGTAGAACACACAGGTGCTTGTCTGTGTGGCATTTGCTGGCCCAGGGTCCCTTAGAAGTTCCTTCCTAGAGGTACTTGTGTTCAAATAATGCTTGAGAGAGGTGAGGGGGGGAATGGGCAGACACAGAGACTTCTGACTAAGATCATGCAGTGTAGATCATTCAGTGGCACAATAAAAAAGCTCTGTGGATCTGTAGCTTTGGTCTGGTGACCTGCTCAAGCCTTCCACATACTGATTCTTTGCATGCGTTTGCCTTTCAGGCTTTATTATCACCTTGAGCTTGGAGGGCCGCAGAGCCTGCCAATTTCTCCTGCACCCGTGTGTGGTGAAGCACTGCCTATGTGGATGAGAAGCAACTGTTCCCTGTCTGATGTCATGATGAAGTGGGAGGAGTACCAGCGGCAGCTCATGCTGGGCTTACTCTGCATCAATGTGGACATGCAGGCCTCCCTCTTCTCTCGGGAAGGGTTTCAGATAAAGCTTCCACCTCTAGACTGTGCGAAGGAGTGCCTGCCGCTCTTTTGAGCCTGGTGCTGTGAGGGGTTGAGGGTGGGCAGGGAGGGAAGCAGATGTGGGGTGGGACCAGTCTCATCCCTCAGCAGCAGACTGCCCTGTGCTTTTCAATATGCTGCAAAGGGGATTTCCCCAGGATGGAGACTGGTGGATTTGACTGTAGCCATTTGTTACCCGCTGGGCCAGGCAAGGGATCTCTGTGTTCAGACACATGTGGGCTGATACCTTGCTCTAGTGTTGAGGCCTGACCATTGTCTGTGGCCAGGCTGATGCTGACCCAGCTGGGCTCTCCCAAATAATGCACTTTGAATTGCTGTTGACTTTTTACAGCCAAATAATCAGGACGTAGATGCTGCTCTGAAAGTCATACAGCTTTTAGCTTCCTTTTGTTTTTTAGAGCATGAGTCTTGTTTTCTCTTAAGTCTTCTAACATCCCTTAGCTCTTTGTGCTACTGAAAGATGAAGTAGCCTCTTGACAAACCATTTTTTCTCTTCTTGACTTTCTTCTTTGCTGAAGCCACATCCTTTTCTCTGTCCCTTAACTGCATTCCCATGGGAAGCCAGAGCTAGCCCTGCTGCAGACTGCACTGGGATTGCAGATATGTAGAAAACTTATTTACCTCTGTTTACCCTGATTCATGTTGTCATGGTCTCTCCCATTTTGATTTTTGTCTTTGTGAAACTCCTGCAGCTTGAACTTGGAGTGCTAAGTTAAGTCATTGAGTTTATTCTAAAGAAGTAATTTTGACAGATTTTTTTTCCAGGGAGACATATTCTATCACTGTGAATGTATTTAGTGTGGGGTTGCCCTGGAAAAGCTCAGCCTGACTGTCTCAGGATCAACTTATCAGCTGAAGCAATGTGAAGTGCTTGTAGGAAGGCAAGAATGTGCAGAGCATGTTATTTTGAGTGGCTTGTGGTGGAGTGTCCCAGCGGGTGCTGGGGAAGTAGCTATCTCTGACATAGGTCGGCCTTCACTCCTTTAAGGACTGTACAACTCAAGGAATTTCCGTGTGGGTGGTACAGAAGGGATCTCCTGCCAGACTGGGTCTTGGCTCCATCTTTTGTTCAAAGAGTTGGGATGCTGAGGCTTGGGAGTAAGAGGGATTTAGGCTTGTAGCTAAACTACCTCACAGCTTGCATGTCTCACAGTGCAACTCAGAGATACAGCTCTGCAGCTGGCAATAGTAGGAGCATGAGAAGAAGTGGTTAGTTGGTACACATGCAGCCTACTTGGAACTGGCTGCTTTTGTCTTGTCTCTTGAAAGACCAGAGCTAGTCGGTCTGCAGCAGGGCAAGCCTTCTCAGTGGTGATCCGGTTGTGACTTGCTGTGCAGAAGCATCAGCTCTCACAGGGTGAGGCATGACTTCCTGTGTGGATTGCATGCTAAAGTCTTCACTCTATGACACAAAACCAGCTCCTGGTGTCTCTTTCTGTAGCATGTTTAGCTGCATGAGGAGTTTTCCACCTCTTCTAGCCCGAACAGCATGCAACTGACCGAAGCAAACATATGCACTCTTTGCTGGGGAGCAGGACAGGGTGTGTGAAGCAGATTACATAGCCTGTATGTGGAATAGTGATTTATAATAACCCCAGAAGTTCTGCTAATAGCTGGAGAAAGTAGTGGATCTGCTTAATCACATCTGCATGAGCGGTGTGGGTGACGTGGTAGGTGCTGTTTCCTACCATAACAATTGTGCACTGGGTGTGGGTTTGAATGTTTGTGGTGGAGACTGTGATAAGCATCAGGACTTTTCTGCAGTGGCCATTGCAGGCTCCGAGGCAAGACTGGGCAGCTGTGGTGCTAGCTGGCTGCCCAGGAGATGTCGAGGCGAATACAGACTTGTGACCTAAAAGTATCACCCCACTGCCCTACCTGGCTATAACCTAATGAGTGCCCGCATAGCTTATGAAGCAGGCCTGCACTTATGCTGTCAGATTTAGTTTTAAATTTCACATAGATAAAGCAATTAGGGAACAGGGAAGTTGCTACAGGAAGAGAAAAAAACGGAAGATTCTGAAACCAGAATAGGAATATTGGGTTATAAAACAAGTCAAGCTTGTGATTGTTGAAAGCCTGTGGAAAAAGCTTACTGCTAGATGGAATTCAACTCAAACAAGCAACAAGCTACTGTCAGTTGGTGGGAGCAGGATGAATTTGATGAAAATTAGAATTGCAGTCCAGGTCCAATTGTCCTCATAACATCCACTTCAATTCTGCAAGAGTCCCAGACCTTGCCACTTTCACTGTTTCACATGAAGCTTAAATCCTCCCACTATGACACAAACCAGCTCCTGGTATCTTTTTCTTTGCGACGAGATTTTGTGGCTTGATGTGGGATTTTTTTTTTATTTCCATTGCTTTGGGCTACCTTTGGGGAAGTGGCATATGCACAGCTTAGTTTGCCAGATACATATCTCTTATCCATAATACACACAGACCAATTGGCAAGAACATATAGACATTTAGTACAAAATGCTGTGCTTAGAAGCAGCTGCCCTTTTGACTCTGCCTTGTTTGTGTTAATATATGGGTGGGGAAAATGATGCAACTATTTTTTTTTTTTTTATCCCTTCTTCCTACACTGGTAAAACCACTAAGTGATTATGTAAACCGCTAAACTGTGAAATAAAATTCTCTTGGCATCAGAGTGCCATAAGAAATTGTAGCTTGGCACCCTTATCCCCTGGATCTTTGTTCTCCTTCTGTATTAAAACTGACTGTGCTGGTGCCACTGCCTTCCAGTGCTCTCATCCAGAAGGCTTGCTGGTTCTGGTCCATGCATTTCAAGAGACTAAGTGCTGAGCCTATTAAAAGGCCTGAGTTTCATTCTGTGTTTCACCTCATGTGTCATTTAGTTTGTTATATCAGCCTCTTAAAGAGAAGGTTTTGTACACTTCAAACTGTAACCACAAACCAAAGCCTGACTTTAAATATAAAGGTCTAACGCCTGGAGGAGGAAACTCCTATTTTGCCTATGCTAATTTGCAGGGTGTGAACAGATACTGGGAAAGTACCACTCTGTATTAACCCTTTCTTTGCTTATGTTTATTCCCCAAATTATGCAGTGGCTGTTGTGTGATAACTTGGTGGCTTTACAGATTTAAGCTCTGATAAAGGAACTGCAGATCTGTCAAAAATACTCAAACTACCCTCCTCTTCCTTAAGAGAAGTTTCATGCATTTGCTTGAAATTCTTGCTACTCATTCATCACAAATTGGAAAGGATGAAGAAATTGGGAAAGATCTTCCCCACTGACACAGAAAAAGGACTGTGGCTGCGGCTTCTTTTGAAGAATAGCTTTGTTGCGCAGTGCTACCTTGTCTAGATCAGACCCTACTTTGAAATCTCTGGAAACTTTGTGATAAGCTCTGAAAGGGATATGGAGGGGTTTATTGTGGTACTGCTAACTTGGAATTCTTCAAGCCTTTGTTCCACCTGTACCTTGTGGCATGTGTTATCTTCTGGGCAGCAGTTACTAATTAATCTACATTGTCAAGTTCATAGGAACAAGGTTATCTGTAGCTATTAGTTGCTTCAGCAAAATGTGTGGCTGGGCAGCCCAGCAGGTATGGCCAGGGTCTGTCTGCTCTCCAGTATATGGTTGCTGAGAGAGCAAGTTCCTAAATGGAACTAAAAGTCCATCTTGCAGTCCATGTCCATTTGTCCTTATAACACCCACTTCAGCTCTCCAAGAGTCCCAACCCTTCCCATTTCCACTGTTTTACATAAAGGGTCTGTGCATTCAGGAGTACATTTTTTTTCCCTCATTCCTGTGATACAGATACTACTTGCTACTTTTAACAAGGCTAATGGTGAGCTTGTGCATCTAACCAGCCCCTAATGTGTAGAACACTGTAGAGTTGGTTTATGTTGTATACAACAGACTATCTATGGCATACACTGTAAGCCACAAAGTGTGTGGTATGTTCGGTTTGGTTTGCTGCCTACCCTACTGATAATATTGTTGCAAGCTGAATTTCAAGGGATAAGAGAAAAAATATTTCATTTCTGGCCATTATCTATAGGATCTAGGAATTGTTTTCCCATTTCTTGGAAGGCTGTGTATGTGCAACATTGAGACCAGAGAATAAAAGCAGGTCTGCTCATTTGCTAGCACTGGGGTGTCCCTAGTATTTGTTGTATATTTCCCAGTGGTTTTGTCCACTTAAAATAAATTAATTTAGTAATTCAGTCCTTCCTCTGGGAGAAGAGATCTTGCTTGTGCCAAACTGGTTGTTAAACCCTGTTTCCCTTAGGGATCCATTTCTGCTAATCATATGCTAGATGCAATGGGTGGCAAGGCTGAACACTGCCAAAGTCTGAAGGCCTTACCAACAATTTTCTTACACTTTATTTCAGTCTTCCCCTTAAATCACCTGGCTGCCACATCAGGCAGTTCATCTGTGCCAAACAAACCCTGTGGCTTTTAAGCAGGCTCTGGCCTGTCTGCTTGTCTTCCACTTCCCTGTGGTGTCTGCCCTTCTGAATGCAGCAGTGTTTGCTCCCCTCTCCTGTTCCTCCTTCCCATTGCTTACCATTGGGACATGGCTCTGTTTCCAGTCTGCAGGCTGCTCCACTAGGACAGTCTCCAATTGTGTCCATTTCACTGTGTGGATTCACATCAGCCCTCCTGCACAGAGTGGAGAAACCCCTAGTTTCAAACAGAAGGCTTAGAAATGTAACTTTGAAATGAATACCTCTTCATTCTGGGGTTTTCTCTTGCCTTTGAAAACAGCATCTGAAGCAGCACTTTGAGCTCAATGTGCCATGGGACTCTGCTGCTGTTACTGAGTATGAGAAAACCCTTAAGCACCCCATGCACGTGGAAATCCTGTGGAAATTACTGATGTCAGAGCAGCAATCAGACCAGCAATAGCTTACGCAAGTCATGTATTTACACAGCACTGTCACTAAGTACTGTTCACAGTCACTTTGAAAGTTCAGTATTAAATTGTTCAATTTCTTTTTTTCCTGTTTCTATTTTCTAATGTTTTGCTGAAGAAAATGTAACTATTTATTTTGGCAGAAATAACCTTCTAATAAAAACTTTCTCATTATATTTACCTGGCTGTGGTAGGTTGCTTGCCTTGCCATTTAAAGGTTTATTAAATACGTTTTGAGTGTGCTGTATGATGTGGGTTTGTTTTGCTGGGCCAAATCCTGTTTGTTCCATTTGAGCTATTGGTAAATGCACCTTGGCATGTGATCAATGGGGCATTGACCTAGAGGTGAGAAGTGGTGCATTTTGGCTCTGTTCTGTCTTCCTCAAACCCAAATGCCCTAATGATCATAGAATCATAGAATGACCTGAGTTGGAAAAGGGACCCGCAAGGGTCATGGAGTCCAACTCCTATCCCTGTGCAGGACAGTCCCAACATTCACACCGTGTGTCTGAAAGCACTGTCAAGAAGCATTTGCTTCTTGAATATTGTCAAGCTTAGTGCCATGACTGCTTCCTTGAAGAGCCTGTGGGTGAAGAACCTCTTCCTAATATCCAAACAAAGCCCCCCCAGCACGTCTTCCTGCCAAATCATATTGCTCTGTTGGAAGTTCTGTTGTAAAGCCTGATTTCCACGAGGAACTGAGCACAGTCTTCTGGGAATGGCAGGTGCTTGGCACCTGTGAAAGGGTTAGTAAAAAACTATTAACAAATTCAGGGGCTTTGCTTGGGGAAACTGAGCCCTGCCACTGTTCAGCAGTTGGCCAAGGAGCTGGTGCTGGCTGTGGTCCCTCTGGCTGTTTCGGTGGTATCCGAGGGTCTGCCCCGCTTGGTCTCCAGCGGGGCACAGGGAGCCCTCAGCCTCAAGCCTGGGAGCCGCACACTGCTGGGCAGGGATGCTGGGACAGCACCACCACCGGCACAAACATATTTTTCCAGCCTTTTGACAGTAGCGAAGTCAAAGAAAACCCACTTTGTTAGGTGCTATGGCAGGACGGGCGCACTGCTGCAGTTAATTACGCGCTGTAATTATCGTTGTAGCCCGCAGCTGATAAAGCCGACAGCTCTTCCTCCTCCAACAGCAGCAAAAGGCAAACGTCCCAGCTCGGTGCGGGGCTAGTCCTTCTTCCAGGAATCATTCCCGACCCTGCGGAGGGAGGGTGGCGGGCAGAGCTGCGGGCGCGGGCCCCGGCACGCGTGTTTCAGGGCTCGGGGAGGCGGGCGGACCGGCCCGGACGCTGCGCACCCCGGTGAACCCACCGCCTCCACCCGCGTCCCTCGCCCGCACCGCGTGTTTCCGGGTCGGGGCCGCCTCCCGCGCTGCTGACGGCTCCCCTGCCCCGGGCGTGGTGCCTGCTCCGAGCTGACGGATCGGGTAAGCGGATCCCCGGGGCGCGCGGTGCGGGCTGGGGGCGCCTCGCCCCGGGGATGGGGCCCCTCTCCGGGCGGGACCCACGGGACCTCAGTCCGTGTCGGGGGCCGGGGGACCCTGCAGAGGAGGTGCTGGTAGCGGCCGCCCCAGCGAGGGACGCTGGTGGCACCTCTGCCTCCGCTGCGGGGGCTCCTCCTGCGGGGACAGGGGAGCGCAGGGTCCCCACCCGAGTCCTGCATCGGCCTCAGCCCCTCTGCCTGTGCAGGACGGGCGTGGAGGTCCCGCTCTTGCCTTCTTCGGCCCTCACCGCTCCCGAGGGGGTGTCGCCCTGGTGGGTCCGGGCTGGGGAGCCGCTGCCCCTTCCAGCTTCTCCTCTTGTTGCTCTGAAGGCTACAGGCTCGTTTGAGACGCGTCCAGGGGCTTTCGTCTTGCGTGCTGGACCTGAATGGAGATCTTTTGTTTTTGTTTTTTTTTTAATATCCTCTGTTCAGGGAATGTCCGTTCTTGCCACGATCCACGTGAGGATGCCCTGTGACAGCTGTGCGAGTGCTACTTCTCCTTCTCTTTGGAAGGAAAAAATGCCAGAGGTTTCAATTTCCTAAGACTGCAGTGTCTTTCTCTTTAACATCCCGTGCGCTTGGGATGCACTTCAGGGAACTTGTGTGTCGAATCTCAGGTCCTTCCTGCAGAACTTCCTGAGAAGAGCTAAGGGGAAAAGAAGCCAACAATCGCCTGCCTCGGACACAGGGAGATGGCTGTGCTAAGGAATATCCTGAGGAGGCAGGATAATCCAAACAAAGCTTGCTTGTTTAGATGCGACCGTTTGAGTGTGTGCTTATTCTGATGGAGGTGATGGCTGTTGTGCATCAAGGGGCTCTCAGAAAACTGGTAACTTCTAGCCACACCTTACCGAGGCTCAGGGACAATTGCATCTTATTTTTCATGCTCAAGAGCTGTATTTATTTCTGGTGATTGTATAAGCAAGAATATACAGATGAATATATATATGTGTCTACTGAGGGCTGCAGGAATTGTTTTTCTACCTAAGAGATAATCAGTCTAGCCTGTCCTTTCACTTGCCAGTTCAAAGGAGGTTTTAAGAAACTACAGTGGGCTGAAGTGGAGGAATCCTGTCTTTGCTAGGGCATCCTCCTACATAGAGACTGATGTGAGAGCTGAGACAGAAAATTTTAGGATCCTTTATAAGATGGTATAAAATCTCTCTGAAGCTGCTCTGCTGGGCAAACAGTGTTATTCTCATTCTTAAGAGTATTGCTCTTCTCTTGGTCTCTGCTGTGGCAAGGTGAGCTGGGTAGCATAAACTGTCCGATTGGAAAGTCTGCTTGGCTTTTTTGTCCCCATCAAATAGAGGATTTCTTCCCCCCCCCCCCCCCCCCAATCTGATGCCCTTAATGAGCCAAGACTCTACCATCTACTGATCTGAAGATTGTGTTGTAAAGGAGGACTCCGTATGGGGCTGTCTTTAGCAGCACACAGGCAGCGTTGGAGCTCTGCTGTTACTCATGACTGTGCAAGGCAGCCTCAGAGGACAAACTGATGGGTTGAGGACAACTGGCAGTCACATAGATCATATGGGCACAGCTCCATCCACAATATTCTTCATGGTCAGAGAGCTTTGGAGATATTGATCCTTATGTACAATAAACTGGGTTTGGTTTCCATAATATAGCCCACATGTTACTCACTATATAAACCTTTGATTTGATAAGGTTGCTCTGGTGATGAAATCCTCCCACCTCTCTTCACGTGCTTGCAGGAGCTCATCTCTGACTTAAAGATAGCAACAAGAAAACTTCACCTTTAGCAAATGTGTTGTCTTCCATTGAGCAGAGCAGCATCTTCCCTGTTCCTGCCTTTGTTTACTGTCTGTATAAAGTCTGAGGTGGAAATACTTGTTTTACTTTGAACATCTGAATCTCAAGATGATGATCCATTTAGGTGTCCCATCTAAAGAGCAGAACTGCAACATTTAGTAGGACTTTCTGTCCTTTACCACTGTGTATCCTTTGAGGGGTGGCTAGCCCTGTAGTTTGAAAGGAAGATGCTGTTGATGTCCTGATTACCCCCTTAATATTTTTCTAGCATTGTTCTCTTTTTCCCATCCTGCATCCTAAAGCTTTAATTTTTTGGCTGGTGCTGAGAAGGATTTCCTTATGTGTGGACCTAGTTGTGCATTTTGCTAAGCAAAGCTGACCTCGGCAGCATTGCAAGAAGCACTGTAGTGAATTCACTATATATTCCCTGGGTGCTTCTGCTGGGGCAAGGAGCACAATGGGCTCTGCTCAGGCCATATATTCAAAAGATTTGCCAGCCCTAAGCTTTTAAAAACAGTCAGCTGGACATTTAAAAAACAAAACAAAACTACCACAGAATGACTTAAGCAGGGTTTTTTTTTTAAATTATATTCTTAATTTGCTTTCTCATGCTGATTTCTGATTGTCTTGGAAATTTCTATATGTCTATATAAGCTGCGAGGAATGCCTGAATCTTATTATTTCACTTGACTGCAGGACTTAGGGGCCTCAAGTGGAATAACAAATATTGTGACCTTTGGGGGAAAATGATGCCAAGCCTTAGTTTTACAGCTGTTGTAGGCTGTGTATAGGTTGTGATACAGTGAACTTTCAAATGAAGTCTGGAGCCACAGTTGGCTTTCTTGTGCTTCGTCCAGGTCAGGGTAATGTGATTGGGAAACCCTGTGGATTTTTTAAACAAGTATTTTTGTCTTAACCGTGTGTCACATGCTGAGCACTAAAGCAGGAAGAAATACTGTCTTGTGCTCTTAGAGACTATGGTTTTAATCATTGTTTTGTTTTGGAGGAAATGAGATATGCTCTGGAAGGGTATGGTGCTCTCATGTGGTTGGCATAACTGGAGGAAGATCTGTCAAGTACTGAGATTGAGAGCAAAGAGGCTTGTAACTTCCCTGGGTTCTATCTAGTGAAGTGTGTGATTGCAGTTAATTTAGCAGAGATGTCATCTGAATGAGGAGTTGTTGTCCCTGTTTCTGTAGTTTTAATCTCTGTGCTGGTATAAGACTTTGTATTGCTTTTCTGCACCAGTTTAATGCACTACATGGAAGGGACTGTCTAATTTGGAAGAATGTTTGAAGTTTACATACACCTGAAAGCCCTGCAAAAAGGTTTGTCTTGTTTTGAGGATGGCAGAGACCTCTAAAAATGTGACTGGGAGCCCTGAATCTCCTGATGTGTGCTGTGGTGGTTCAGCACTGTCTGAACATGGGGCTGGCCTGAGCTTGTGATGCTGGTAAGATCGGGCAGATGCCACTGTTCACAGTAGATGATGTGTCAGGGGCTGAGGAAACCTGTGTTTCTGAAGAGTGGAACAGAGTATGAGTAAGGGAAGAGCTCCTAAGACCTCTTCTGCAGTATTTTGAAAGACTTAGCCTTTTGCATATGTGCTGGATGAAGGCTAAAGCAATGCAGCAAGGGCTTGAAAAATGGGGAGTCCACTTGTAGCTGTGCAATCGAAGTAACAGTATCTAGCTGTTTATTGCTTCCTATCTCAAGCTCTTAAAAAGAATAACAAGCCAGGATATCTGCAAACCTTAGCAGGAATAGGACTGGCAGCTGTGTGGTGTTAAAAATAAAACTGTGGAATGTCTAAATATGTCATTTAGGCTATGCAAAGCAAACCTTTTGGGGAAAAAAAATCCAGCTGTCTGAGCATAGCTAGGTGAGGCCAGCCTCTGGAAAAGGAAGGTTAGAAGCAGACTGCAGGTTCACAGACGAGCTGGAAGCCCTTGGCTGGGCATAGCAGGAGCTTGAGAAACGTGCAGGTGTGGGGAGGCACATCTAAAGTGTGATAAAGGAAAACCTGGTGGCCCTCACTGTTATAGTAGCTGAATACTTCTCCACCTCATTCAGCAAAACATTTCTGAGTAAGAGTAGTGCTTTTATCTGCCTCAGTTTCCCCTCCGTAAAATGAAGAGGATAAAACTAAGCTCAGATCCAGGTGGGAATTTAAGATGTAGGTGACCTATAGGTTGACAGCGTGACAGATGTTGAAATATTCTCTCTGGACAAACGGTCTGACTCCGTGTAAAATAAAACGGACTGGCTTATCTATTGGCAAGGACTAGCATGGCTGCACTGTCTTGAGGGAAGGTGAGCTGTATGCCTGTGCTAGCAGCTGCGGTGAAGGTGAGGTGAGATGTCTAGAGATTGCTGAGCCTTATTTTCGCCATAACGCTTGCTTGGACACTAAATGCCTAGTTGGTTGTGGGGTGGGACAGGCATGCCAGCAGAGCCATCCTGCTCTGGTGTAAATTGCTGGCCTCTGCCCAGCTCCCCTCCTTGACAGGTGCAGAGCTGCTGAGCTTTGCCTAAGAAGGAAGACAAACATCGTTGTTCCTTAGATAAGGTGAAGCATGACCAAGACCTTGATACTCTTTTCAAGTATAACTATGGTATTTGACATTTGTGCAGGACCAAGGAAGGGCCAGACATTGCATCCATGGAGAGGGCTGCAAAGCCTCTATAAAACATGGAGATTTGATGCTGGAGCCCAAAAGGGAAGTTGGGTTCACCCCAAGAGACAATGATGACAAGGGCTTGAGGGATGTGAGTGAAGGAAGTCCTGTGGACAGAAAGACTTCTGCTATGAGTTCCTGTCTCCTGCTGCAGACTCTAGGTTGACGTTGCTCCATGAGCAGCTCCATCATATCAGTGTCCTCTAAGAAGGGCTGTGTGAGTGTCCTGGTGTCTAGCAATGCTGACCACCTCTTTAGCAGCAGCACTGCCAGAATCTCTCTCTTCATCTGTCAGGTTTTTGAAGTTCAAAGGTGTCTGTTGTCCTGAACTGTGTGTCTGAGATCATGGGAATGAGGAGAAGAATTCAGGTTTATTGGAGGGATAAAGGACACATCTGGATGCCCCCACATGTACATCTTTCTCCCATTGCATGCTTTGTTCGCGTGCTTGAGTGCTGCTTCTCTCCACCTTACCCTCTTTACCTCTTAAAGGAGTTTGCAAGATCTCTGCTCTACCTTTCCTTCGTCCCAGACAGATAGCCAGAGGAGTAATCCTCTGCTCCAATACAGATGCACAAGTCCCTTTGATCTAATGTGCTTCCTAAGGCACAAAAAGAGTCTTTTGCTTCCCGTGCAAATCTGGTTGCTCAGTCAAAGCTGCTAAATGCAAATGGAGCACTTATGGCTGTTCTCTCTGGGAAGAGTGGTGTGGGCTTTATGTAAAGCATGCAGATAGCATGGAGAGCAGAGCAATATGCAGATTTGTGCTGAAGAGGGGTGAGCGTGGCTGTGGCTCATTCACAACCTATTTCTGGACTCGTGAGGTGGGATACAAGGCAGTATCAAAGAAATGAGCCTTTGTAGAACTGGATTAACAGTTACTAGCTATGGTTGTGTGGGAGTTGCTTGGTTATTCTCTCCCTTGTCTCCTTACTTGCAGAATCGGAGCTGACTGCGATTTGGTGACTCAGCCTGCTCTGATGCCTGGGTCTCGTTCCTCTGTTCAGGTTGGGCAGATAACTCTCAGTTTATTCATACCTGAAAACCCACTTCTCTGATGTTGCAGTGTGGGGGTGGAATTCAAGTGTCTCTACTATATCAAAAACCTTTCTGGCATCGGTGGATGGAGCCTTTCTCTTTTAAAAATGTACCACTGAATATACAGGATGTGCATTACTGTTGAATTAGCATTTCTATGGGAACGGTAAATTTTTACATTTCCTGACCTTTGTCCATGTAGTGTTAAGGATTCATTAATGTGGCTCCAAGATGCTATTTATTTCTTTGTGTTTGGTAAGCTTTTTTTGTTATAGTCAGTAATAAGAGAAGCTTTATAAAGGACCCCAGGAGGAGATGAGAGACAGGACAGGCTGTGAGGTGCAGAAGAATAGTTTTTGTGCTGTTCTAGCAGCACCCCAGCTGAGGTCATGGTTCAGTGTTAAGCATCCCCTCTGCAGCAATGATAAACGAAATGGTGAGTAAATTCTTCTGCTCAGAGTCAGGTGGCACACTTGGTCTGAGTTTGTTTGGGTTTATTTGCCTCAGCTATGCTGCAAGGGCCTGCCCTAAAGGTATGTAGTTCTGGCACTGAGGCAAAGCTGGGCCTGTGAGGAAAGGAGAGATGATTGTCCTGGTTTGAGAGGAGCAGAGCTGCCCTTCAGCAGCACAGAGCCCTCCCAGATGGCTTGAAGGAGCTCATTGGCTCTTTTAAACCTGTATTAAAGACAGGTGTGATGGCTTGTACTAGTCTTCATATCTATCTTTTAGTCTGGGGTTTGAAATAACTGTCTTAAAATAGATGGAGAAGGACCTGCCTTTACCTTTGCTTTCTGCAGGTCCAATCATCACTTGCTGCTATTTGTAGGGGGGGGGCTATTTGTAGCTACTCTGTTTGCAGATTTGTATGTTCTCCACTGTTCAGATACCATCTGGAGTCTTCTCTATGGAAATCTGTGGAGAGACCTGTCTGTAGAGGCTGGTCTTGCCTGGTTGTGTCTTTTATGGCAAAGCTTGTTTGAAGGGCAAATATTATCCTTGAGGGCTGACATGAAAAGGCACTGGGAGTCCGGGTGAGCAAACAGGACAAAACTGTACCAGAGCCACCCTGCCATGATCTCAACATGCTCTTTTTTTGCTCTTTGTCTGCTTCCAACAAGTCCTCAGGCCTAACTAGTGGGAACTGACACAGCTAAGGGCACCTTTGTGCTGCCTGGAGGCCCTGGAGCTTCCATTAAAAGCAAGACAAATCTCCATCAGCAACTCCACCTGTCAGCAAGCAGGGGTGGCTTTGCTTCATTTCAATGGTGCTGTGGGATAGACTGATGTTTGCTCAGCGGCAAGATAAGAGGGTGGCACCTCTGGCTGCTTTTAGTGAGAAAGGCCTGAAGTGTGCATCCCACCCCTGGGCTGTGTTTTATGGTGCTTTGGAAGGATGCTCCTCGCAGTGTCATCTTCTGTTTTGCCTTTCTTTTTTCCTACACGTTCTGCACTTTTCTTTGCAAAACATGCTGTCAAGTATGTAAAATTAAACTAGAGGCAGGATTCTCGGGGGTAGTTTCCACCCCTGCCCATATTGAAATTGAATGTGAGGTAGGCATTGAGCTACCTATAAGCACAGCTAGAGTTTCTCCGGGAAGGTAGGTTCAGCACAATATGAGGGTTCATCTGCTCTCTTAACATTTCTTCCCCTTGTACCTAAGGCAGCTCAGAAACAAGCTCTTCTCCTTCACCGCTGTGTACCAGGCAGGATTATGAGGAGCTTAATTATCTTGGGAGCTTAATGACAGGTTTTCTTCTGCTGCTTTCTGAACCAGTGGCTATTAGCCTGTGTTGGAAAGGGAATTCAATGCGTAGGGAGCATTGCAAACCACACCTCCTAGCTTGGACCTGCTCTGATACTCTGTTTACAGTGGTGGTGTTCGTTCTCTGATAGCTTTTTGCTGTGGAATATATTGCTGGTTCCAGGGAAGGGGAGTGATACTGTACTGCTGCTTGAGGTATTTGGGAACACCTGCAGAGAAAGAAAATGAGGTTGTGTAATGGGTTGGAGGGAAGGGGAGAAAGTTTTTCTCTGCTGGGCAAGGAATTATTTGAGTAGAAGGAAGTCTGAACAAGTTTGTGAGTTGCTGTGTCTCAGCAGAATTTCTCCCTAGGAACTTTCTGTTCTGACTTCCTGCTTTTGCTTTAAAGCAACAGATTAGAAATGGGACAGAGACTTGGTGGATTCAGTGGCGTTGTGTATCACTGCAGAAAACGATTATTATTCCCTCATGAAAGAGGGAAAGTTTATTGATTGTTTTTGAAGAGCTGGACATGCTTAACTAATAGATGGTTACTATTCAGTTTGGGTCACACAAGGTCTTTGCAAATTTTGAACTGAGGAAACTTGCTCTCAGTTCTGATGTGGTTCTGCAGGTCGCTTAATTCTAGTAACTAATTTATTTGGGAAACTGATTATTTAGAATAATAGCTGCATTAGTTAAAATTTCAAAAGTAAAGGGGAAAAAGTACATGCTTAGCATACGTGGGATTGTGGTGTTTTCTTACAAAATAGATGTCTTGAGCTGATTAGATTAAAACCTAAGGATTTTCTGCTGCATATGTTGTGAAGACTTAGAATTTTTTCTTTAAAAATGTTTGTCAGGAACTTTTCCACCATCTCTCATAAACATACCTATCTTCCCAGCTTCCCTTTTCTATAATTCCTCATCAGTGTTGCTGCTGTGGGCTTCTGACACAGTGATAGCTTTTGTCTGAGCGTAATATTTCCCCCTCCCTAGTAATATCACCTTTCCCAGAACAGTTGAGCAAGTTGAACAAAAGTATCTCTCAGACAGCACCTGCTTCCAAGTTTGCTTCAAATGCTGTTGCTTACATTCATTGCTGCTTGTACTAAGCTGTGCCTGGTATACGCGCAAAATGTGCCCTTTAGTTGCGTATGTTATCCTGCTTTCTGGAGGGGCTTGTGCCTGCTCAAAACATTCTTTGGTTTTCCATCTTGTAGAAATCTGAGGCTGTTAGTATTATGTTGTGATTGTTCCCCATGAATGAGAAAAGGAGAAGATATTTCTGATATCTTGTACGAGATCCTGGAATTTTTGGACATTCAGACAGATCTGCTCTTCTTTAGAAGAGGGAGTTGTCAGCTCCCTGGATCAAAGACTTCACCTGTGACCTCCTCAATTGTCTGACAGTCAAGAGGTGTCTATACTCAGGGCATGGATTTCATCCCTTTCCAGTGCACAGATTACACTATCCTTTCAGGAAAGGTGTTTTGAATAGAACAGCCAGCACCTCCTTAGCTCACAGGAAGGACTGAGTATTTACCTTTGTACCCATTATGAGGGTGGATCCTTATCTGAGATGCACCTGTGCACACAGCCATTTTAATTTCTGTGAGGCAGAGAATGGGTTAACTGTCCTCTAGGAAATTGGCTTCACCCAGCTGCCTTGGCACTGTTTGTTGTTCTAATAGCATTTGCAGAAAGGTCAAACTGTCCATGGGTTCCATACCTTGCTCCTGGGCAAAACCAATACATCACCAGCCATGGAGGGTCTTCTCCAGGTAGTTGTGGTGCCTAGAAATCCTCTCCATGCATCTTCCTACTTGTTAACCATTTGCAAACCATTTCTTTCCTTTAAGTGCATCTTGCAGATTCTGAATAATGAGGTGAAGCTTCTTTCCCTGCTCCCAGAAAAGGTTATGGTGGTGAGATCACTCTGTCCAGTTCTCAAGAGGCTGAAAGTGGATTTCCTGAGATGAAAAAAGGATGGTTGAACTTCATGCCTCCCTCCAGCAGTTGTAGCCTTCTGGACAAGAAGGGTTCAGGTGCTGCAGAGAACTTGCTCGCTTGTCTGGAGAAGAAATTGCTCTCTGTCACATGTATTCAGTAAGCAGTGTGAGTGGGTGCTTTAACAAAAAGAAGCTTCTTCTTGAAAGAGCATTTGGGTGGTCTGATGTTCTGGTTTAGTATTTCACCTGTGCGTGTGTATGGTGACAGAGCTATCTGAGAGAACGTAGAGTTATGAAGTTTTGTTTCTATGAGGCTGATTTCAAGATCAAGGATCTTGTTCAGCAGAGATAAGGCTCTTGCCCTACTTCTATGAACTTACACCTGTGGTAGTCCAGATGAGATGGGATTGTTGTAGGATTTTTAGCTTTTGCGCAAAGAGGGCACTGAAGTAGCTGGAGAGACCTTGCAGCTGACCAGAAGGGGCTCGAGCTCAGGACAGTGGGTTGCTGTTGGGAAATTTGATGAAGTGACAGAAAAAGATTGGAAGCCAGCTAGAGGCAGCAGGCAACACCTTTCTCATTCAGCATCCCAAGACTGCATGGCAGAGAGGTCATTCTCGAGAAAGCTAACACCAGTTACTTCCTTCTCTTACAACAGAGGTGAGAACTAATGAAAGGATGCCAAGAGAGGGTGATTGGCTTAAACACTGGCTTGGCTGGGTGAGTGTGCATAGGTAACAGCAGCTCAGGGGGCTCCTGCTGAGGTCAGACAAGGTGCATGGCTGTCATAGAGATTCAGTTTCTTGTTGGAAAGGAAAATCTTCATTCTGCTATTATACAGACAGCTAGAATCTGAGCACTTGGAGAGGTCTGAGTTGGGTTTGACACCCAAGTTATGGGTTTGATGACAGTGATAGCTGTGGGAAGAAGGCTGACCTTTGGCTGTTGGAGTACCAAGTCCAGCTCATGGGACTGACCTTGGTGAAAATGCAAGCAAATGCTGTAGTCCTTTTGGCGGAAGACTGTGTACTCTAAGGGTGGTTCCTGCCTCTATTCACACTGAGGAATGGCTGAGCTGAGTCAACACTGTCTCCAACAGCAGCTAATGACAGATCCCTACAACTTTCCAGCATAAATGTGTTATGATACTTTCCTAGTATGCTCTTTTGACTGTTTGTGGCTCAAAATTTTCACCAAAATTGGTATCTTGTGTAATAGTCCTTTATGGACAAACTCAGGGAAGAAAAAACATCTGTAGCCCATGAATGCTTGTGAGATGCTCAGAATCCCACGTCAGCAAGTCCAATGTTTTTAGGGTGTGCAGAGAAGTGCTTCCCCTTGTTTGATCTGCAACTGCTACTACTCAGTTTTATTCTAGGCTCCTGGATTCTCTTCTTAAAGAAAGCAGTGACTGAGGACAATTCTTCACTATCTCTGCCATTTGGAAATTTGTTACACAGGCATCTCCACAAAAAGGAAACTTTGCATTTTGAAGCTTTGTATACCCACTTATTCAACAATGGCTGTTTTCACTTAATAATTTTGACCTTGAAGTAATTCAAGGGCACTGACAGAGTGTGTCTAGGTCTCCCCAGCACAGGATGGAGGGATGCCTGCTTTCAGCTTTTTTTATACAGGACATCAAGTGGGGTTGCATTCCTCAGGGCAGGAAAAGAGCCTTGTTACTGGTGGTTCTGCTGCTCTCAGTAAGTGAAAGGAGTCTCCATGGCAGCATTTTTGCTGATGTGTCCTTGTGCTTGCTGAGCTGTAGCAGCCAAGGTGGTGCTCATCAGGTGTCAAGTGTTCCTGGATGGCAACTGTTCAGTAACTAATGGCATGAGCCTTAGCAGAAGCAGGTTAGCTTTTGATTGTTGTCTGTGCTACAACCTGCTCTGCACACAAGTGCTCCCCCCTTTGCTAAAGGGGCTGGTAAGGCAGGAGGAAATTGCTGCGATGTTCTATTAAACAAGCTAAGGAGCTGCCCTGGATTTATGTAATTTCCTATAAAGACTATTTTAAGAGCTTTGAATGCCAGCTTAGATCTGGAGCTTGTCTTCCTTTTGGGATGTCGCTGCCTGCCACACCAGTCCTTGGGGAGAGAGAAGAAAGCAGGGATCTCCTTTGCGTGGCTTCTCAATGGTCAGTGTTCCCTTTGAATAGAAATGATCTAGTGTGTCAGATGCCAAGTGCCAGTTCCTCTGTCTTTCTTCCTTTTCCCACATCTGGGCTGGCAAAGAAAGTTTGTTTGCCTCCTGCCTTGCCAGTAGGTATCACCAGTAAAGCAGAGTACAGCACCTACTCTGTTACATGGGCGTAAACTTACTGATTGCTGAACTCAAACCAGCATCTACCTTCAGCTTGTCAACACTCCTAGCA
>JAUMJL010000537.1:1300000-1316404 GCA_033558185.1 Dromococcyx pavoninus | reverse complement strand
AGCTCGATTGACAGAGCCTGTGGTATTAACTAGCCAGATGGCTTTGGCTAAGTACTTATCCCAGTTTTTAAAAATTCCTCCACCTAGTGCCTTTAGAGTTGTCTTTAACAGTCCATTACACCTTTCAACTTTTTCAGCAGCGGGTGCATGATATGGAATATGATATACCCATTCAATACCATGCTCTTGTGCCCAAGTGACCACTAGATTGTTCTTGAAATGGGTCCCATTGACTGACTCAATGCGTTCTGGAGTGCCATGTCTCCACAGGATTTGATTCTCAAGACCCAGAAACGTATTTTGGGCCATTGGTAGTACTGAATATGTCTCTGACTACCCCATGGTGGTTGCTTTCACCATGGTAAGCACATAGCCTTTACCTTGGCAATGTCATGTAATCAACCTGACAGGCCTCCTCATATTTACATTTATACCGACATCCACCATACCACAGGGTTTTCAACCTTTTTGCCTGTTTGATAGCGGCACAGGTTTCACAGTAGTGGATAACCTGAGAAATAGTGTCCATGGTTAAATCCACCTGTCGGTCTCGTGCCCATCTATAGGTGGCATCTTGGCCTTGATGACCTGAAGCATCATGGGTCCATTGAGCTAGGAACAGTTCTCTCTTCTGCTGCCAGTCTACGTCTACTTGTGCTACCTTGACCTGTGCAGCTCGGTCTGCCTCTCTGTTATTAACATGTTCCTCATTAGCTCAACCCTTGGGTACATGGGCATCTATATGGCGGACTCTCACATTCAGTTTCCTCACTCTGGCAACGTTGTCTTGCTACAGATCAGCAGCACAGATGGGTTTTCCTCTTTGACTCCAATGCATCCTTTTCCACCGGTCTAGCCATCCCCATAGGGCATTTCCTATCAGCCACGAATTGGTGTATAGGTAGAGCCTTGGCCATCCTTCTCTTTCTGCAATGTCTGGGGCTAATTGGACAGCTTTGATCTCTGCAAACTGACTTGGTTTGCCTTCACCTTCAGTGGCTTCTACCACTCGTCAGGTAGGACTCCAAGCAGCTGCTTTCCACTTCCGGCTCCTCCCTACAATACAGCAGGAATCATCAGTGAAAAGGGTATAACGTGTCTCTTCATCTGACAGCTCATTATATGGCAGAGGATCTTCAGCTCGACTCACTGGCTCTTCTTCTTCATCTGCCAGACTGAAGTTTCCACCTTCAGGCCAATTAGTTATAATTTCCAAAATTCCAGGGTGATTCGAGTTCCCAATTCAGACACGTTGCGTAGTCAAAGCAATCCACTTGCTCCATGTGGCATCGGTGGCATGATACGTAGAGGGCACCTTCCCTTTGAACATTCATCTCAGCACTGGTAATCGGGGTGCCAGGAAGAGCTGTGCTTCGGTACTAATTACCTCTGTAGCTGCTCATATTCCTTCATATGCTGCTAAGAATTCTTTTTCCACAGGGGTGTAATTGGTCTCAGAACCTCATTATCTTCGGCTCCAGAAACCCAGTGGTCGCCCTTGTGTCTCGCCAGGCACTTTTTGCCAGAGGCTCCAGGAGGGACCTTTATCTCCAGCTGCAAAGTAGAGTACATTCTTTACATCTGGTCCCATCCTGACTTGTCTGAGAGCCACGGCATATGCAATTTGTTGCTTAATCTGCCTGAAAACTTGTTGTTGTTCAGAACCCTTCAGAAATAATTTTTTTTTTACATGTGACAAAATAAAGAGGGCTCACAATCTGGTTATGCTCTGGGATGTGTAACCTCCAGAAGCCTATGGCTCCCAGAAAAGCTTGGGTCTCTTTCTTGTTTGTTGGTGGAGCCATTGTTGCAATCTTATTGGTTACATCAGTTGGAATCTGGCATCTTCCATCTTGCCATTTCACCCCTAGGAATTGGATCTCTCTGGCAGATCCCTTGACCTTGCTCTTCTTTATGGCAAAGCTGACCTCGAGCAATAGTGGCGTACCACTTCGCTGTCTTAGACTCCAACTTGTACTGGAGCTCCAACATATCTGGTACTGCAGCACTCAATAGCGGTGTGACTTCATTTAAGCCATCTCCATTCTCCATCAGACTTGTGTACAGCCCGGATATGGCTATTGAAGTGTGAACAGGTTCTGCTTACCACCCCTTGGCTCTCATGCTTCCGAATCATCTTATGGATGGGGATCACAGCATCTCAATTTGTCCGATACTGCAGTGTTGCCTTCAGTGAAGGCGTGGCGACCTGGTTCAGGTTTGGCTTAGCGACCAAACTCTGGTCACTTGGTCCATCTGCACACAGACATCAATGTGGTGGATGGCAAAATGGCCGTTTATTGATAGATAACACAGGTTTATATAGCTGAGGTTTACAACGTCACTTCCGCCTGCTTACATCATGAGCTAAACCTATTGGCTACTGGTTACATCATGGACTAATACCTTATTGGCTACCGGGGAGAGGGGCCCTTATCTTTCCGTACAACAAGATATCTTCCGGCCGCCAGACCCTAGCTACCAACACTGCAGTCCCTATCAAAGCTTGGCATCTCTGAAGATCTGATGTGCCAGGCCATCAAACACATACAGCCCAGTAAACCCAATTATCTTCTTGGTCCCTCTCCTTCTCCTGGAAGAAGGCAGGGCCCATCTATTGGTCTTGATCAGAGCAATCATTGTCAGACTCTGACTTTTATTTCTTGGAGGCTTTTTTGTCATCTTGGAGGTGGATCTCCATCTTCTTGTGTTTTGACAATTGCAGTTTCTTGTCTAAAAATTCTATATCTGCCATGTAGACAACTTTCTCATCAGTGTCCTTCCATTTCAGCTCCCTCACTTTAGCTTCGAGCTTTTAAGTGGGTTCACCACCTCACTTCTTCATGTTCTCTCTCTTGCTGCATAGTTATGCCCACGGTTGGCTAAGTGACTGATGCTTAGGGTTTTCTTTCTCTTGACATGGGAATGATGAAGATCGTGAATGAGACCGAGGTCTAGGTCGAGGTTGTCTTGGTCTATCACACCATGATCATTGCATTGAACTTTCTCTGTAATCTCTGCAGTAGGTATATGTTTTAGGGGCACCTTTAATTACCTTTTTCCTCATGCGTGCAGGGGACATGCTCTGGAGGTAGGATGCCATGATGGTCTGGATAAGAATAGGTGATCTTCAACATGGCTAATTCCCTTAGGTATTGGACACCTTCTTCTACAGTATTCCTCTTTCTTGGAGAGTTCAACAGATATTCCTTAAATGAGTATCTCACCCTTACAGCATGGAGGATTTGGATCCAAAGACTGCCTGCTTCTCTCTCCTTTGCCATTTCTTGTTCTATTACATGATCTCAGGCAACAGAGATCTCTTCGTAAATCTCAAAGATCTCTTGGGGTTAATGATTGTGTAATTTAACTTTCTCACATCATTTCTTGTCCATCTATCCCGTGTAGAATCCTTTCCACTTCCCTTTGTACTTTTCCACTCGTATGCCAAACCGCTCCCACCTCTTCTCTGTATCTCTCACAAGGAGATGGAGACCGAGCGTGCTGTGGAGATGGACTTCTACGTTGTTCGCACCATGGAGTTGGACTTCTGTGTCATTCACACCATGGAGATGGACTTCTGCGTCGTTCACCATACCCAGCAAGTAGTCTTTTGGGTGTCGAGACAAAAGTCTCAGTCAATCATGAGGTTACAATAATTGTCTCTCAGGTTGAGTGGAATGCTTTTGCATGTTCTGAAATAGTAAATGTGTAGTCAGGATATAAATCATCTAGTGACAGTATACCACGGGTCGCTTGTACTGTTGCCTTCTTTTCTCTTGATGCCGCTCTACTTTCCTTTGGATGTGCCCTAGTTCTTTTGGGTGCGCCCCTTCTCTGGCAGCTGTTTCTTCTTCCCTGACAGTCGCTCCTTCCTATGTCACAGCCACATCTTCTTTGCTCAGAGCCGCTCCTTTGTCCGCTACTGCCTGCGTAGATGGGATACATCCTTCTGCTTCTTCTTCTTCTGTGCGTTCCAGTTTCAGAGACGGGTCTGTAAGTTTTACGGTCTCCCTTACCAAGTCTTCTTTTTCTTTATAGGAGCAACAATGACTTTCCTGTTCGTAACTTGAATCCCAGTTCCAGTCTACTTAGTAGAGATGGCTTTAACTTCAAGTTGTGTTTGGACACCGGCTTCACAACTGGGCCCAATAAGGACCTCACTGGTTTCAGGTGGCATTGTTTGGGTTTCTGTCTCGAACTTAACCTTCTGAGAGTGAACTAAAGCAGCTTGATAAACGTTAGCCAAGCCTCAGTACAAAGCAAAGAATTGCATGTTTGTGTCGTCATAGGAAAGACAACTTTCCCTTGAACAACATGTCATCTCATCAGGATTGAACCTTTGTTTTGGCATAAAGTCCCAAGTAAGAGTAGGTGTCACACATCCTACCAGTCTACCAAAATCCAACCATGGTCTCTTTCATCTAAAGACTGGCCTGTCCAAGCTCTTTCCCAAAGCTCCAGCAATTCCTTTCAAGGTTTGGCCTTTCTTACAACAAGGGAACCAATGCAGCACCACCTTTCCAATTTTAAGTAGTGTTTTCGCTGCCTTCACCACTAGTATCATTGTCGTTAAACAGTGTAGGTTTGGGTTAGAGCTGATCTTAAGAGTATTTGCTACCAAATCTTGAATGTCACCATTATGGAGACTGGTTATAAGGTGATCAATGTTAAATTAAGGAATGGAAGCCATTCTTTCCATCCATCTGAATGGTCACGGTCGTCGACAGGATATCCTGGGACAAGCACATAAAGAGCTAGAATCATAAAAGGAATTAGTAAAAAGGCCAGTGTTCTTATTATTCTTCCTTTGTTCCATTCGTTCCATCCATCTAAATGAAAATGGTCCTTGACATAATATCCTGGGCCATGCACAAAGCAGCAGTTAGAATCATGAAAAAAAATCATTAAAACAGCTAGAATCGTGAAAAAAATTAGTAAAAAAGCCATTGTTATTGTTTTTGTTCAGGTTGTTCCTAAACAAACTCTTATTTGTATAAACAAAATCTTCCTGGCTGCTTTCTTGGTAGTTTTTTTGTAAACAAAGACTGTGCTTAGTAGTCTTCCCAGACTCTGGTGGTGTTTCCAGACACTGTTCTCAAAACAATAGGTTAGTTTACAAAAAAAAAGTGAACTTGGCTGTCTACCCGGACAAGTCAATCCAGTACACCCCTCTAGAGCCCATTTATCGCTCCTTATTTCCCCTGTGGAGCACTTTATAGAGCTCCTATCAAGGGCCTCACATCCCTCCTGTTGAGACCTTATACAACTCCCAATATCCCTTGTTGAAAGACTCTTATACAGCTCCTTCCGTGCCCTATATTGTGCTTATGGTGACCCCTATAGGGCTTCTATTGCGCACCCTATGTTCCAGCTTTGGAACCCACAGTAGAGCACCTATAATGCCCTATGTACCCCATTGGCAGCACTTTCTACAGCCCCTAGAGCGCCCTTTATTGCCACCATGGAATCCCCTAGAGAGCCCCTATCATGTTCACTAAGCCCCGCACATAGAACCACCTCTAGAGCCTCTATCTCACTCCTTGTCTGCCTTATGGGTCCCTCTATAAAGCCTCTATCACTGTCCCTATGTCCCGCTTGTGGAGCAACTTATACAGCTCCTATCCAGCCCTATATCGTGCTTACCAAATCCCCTAGAGATCCTCTATCACAACATCTAAATTCCTGCTATGGATCCCCCAATAGAGCATTTACCGTGCCATCTGTACTCTGTATGGAGGCCCCTTTAGTGCACCAATCGCGCCCTGTGTCACCCCTATGGAACCTACTATAGAGTTCCTATCAGACCCAATAAGTCCCGCACACAGAGCTCCCTCTAGAACCCTCATCTCCCTCTTTGTTTCTCCTATGGTGCCTTCTGTAGAGACCCTATTGTGTTCCTCGTATCTCCACTAAGGAGCCCCTGATCCAGCTCCTGTTGCACCCTGTAGCACGTCTAAGAAGTCCCCTATAGAGCCCCTTTCACGGCCCCTAAGTTTCTGCTACGGAGCCCTCTATAGAACACTTAGAGTACTCTGTGCACCTGGTATGCAGCCCCCTCAAGAGCCCCTATCATGCCTTCTGTCACCCCTATGGAACCACCTGTAGAGCTCCTATCCCGGCCAGTACATCTTGCATGTGTAGCCCCCTCTAGAGCCCCTTTCTCGCTCTTTGTCTCCCCTATGGAGCCCTGCAAAGAGCCCCTATCATGGTCCCTATGTCCCTCCGATCGAGACCTTTATCTAGCACCTATCGTGTCCTGTAAGATGCTTATGGTCCCCCCCCTCCAGAGGCCCTGTATTGCCCTGTGTCGACCCATGGAATCCCCTACATGGTGAAAATTTCCACGTATAGAGCCCCCTCTAGACCACTTACCTCGCACTTTGTCTCCCCTATGTAGCCCTCTCTAGAGCCCCTATCACATTTTCTATATCCCTCCTATGGAGCCCCTGATATAGCACCCATCCTGACACCTAAGTTCCCACTATGGAGCCCCCGGTAGAGTACTTATTTCCCCCTGGGTACCCAGTATGCAGCAACTTCTAGAGGCCCTATTGCGCCCTGTGCTGCACCCATGGAATCCCCTAGAGAGCTCCTATCTCGGACATTTAGGTCTGCAAATGGACCCCCCTCTAGAACGCCTATCTTGCTCTTTGTCTGCCTTATGGGTCCCAATATATAAAGCCCCAATAGCGGTCCCAATATCCCGCTGATTGAGCACCTTATACAGCCCCTATTGAGCCCTGTATCATGCATATTGAGCCCCCTATAGATCCCTTATCATAGAATCATAGTATCATAGTATCATAGAATCATAGAATTATCTGGGTTGGAAGAGACCTCCAAGATCATCAAGTCCAACCCTTAATCTAACACTATCATGATTACTTGATCATGGCACTAAGTGCCACATCCAGTCTTATTTTAAAAACCACCACCTCTCTGGGCACGCCATTCCAATGCCTGATTACTCGTTCTGTGAAGAACTTTTTTCTGATATCCAGACTAAACCTTCCCTGGCAGAATCTAAGCTCGTGCCCTCTTGTTCTGTTGCCGGTTGCCTGGGAGAGGAGTCTGAGACCCACCTGTCTACAACCTCCTTTCAGATAGTTGTAGAGAGCAATGAGGTCACCCCTGAGCCTCCTCTTCTCCAGGCTAAACAACCCCAGCTCCCTCAGCCTCTCTTCATAGGACTTGTGCTCAAGTCCCTTCACCAGCTTTGTTGCTCTTCTCTGGATCTGCTCCAGCACCTCAATATCTTTCTCGAACTGAGGGGCCCAGAACTGAACACAATACTCAAGGTGTGGCCTCACCAACGCCGAGTACAGGGGAAGGATCACTTCCCTCGTCCTGCTGGCCACACTATTCTTGATACAGAGCAGGATGCCATTGGCCTTCTTGGCCACCTGGGCACACTGCTGGCTCATGTTTAGCCTCCTGTCAATCAGTACCCCCAGGTCCCTTTCCACCTGACTGCTCTCCAGCCACTCTGTCCCCAGCCTGCAGCGCTGCATGGGGTTGTTGTGGCCAAAGTGCAGGACCCGGCACTTGGCCTTGTTGAACTTCATCCCGTTGGACTCAGCCCATCTCTCCACCCTATCAAGTTCCCTCTGCAGAGCCCTCCTGCCCTCCGGCAGGTCGGCACTCCCTCCCAACTTGGTGTCATCTGCAAATTTACTTATGATGGACTCAATCCCCTCTTCTAAATCATTGATGAAGATGTTAAACAGAACTATTGCACTGCCAATATTCCTACTATGGGCCCCCGGTAGAGCAATTCTTGTGCCCTCTGTACCCTTTGTGCAGGACACTCTGGAGACCCTATCATGGCATGTGTCGATCCCATGGAAAACCTTAGAGAGTTACTATCTTGGCCAAATGTCCCACATATGGACCCCCCTCTAGAGCCCTGATCTCCCTCTTTTTCTCCTCTATGAAGACCTCTATAGAGACTTTATTGCGCTCCCTATGTCCCTCCTAAGGAGTCACTTATAAAACCTCTATCGCACCCTGTATCACCATTATGGAGCCCCCTCCCGAGCCCCTATCTCGCTCTTTGTCTCCCCTATGGAGTACTCTACAGAGCCCCTATTGCGCGCCCCATGTGCATCCTGTTGAGACCTTATACAGCTTCTATTGCACCCTCTATTGCACTTATGCAGCCACCTATACAGTCTCTATCATGCCCCCTAAGTTCCTGCTACAGAGTTCTCTGTAGAGCACTTCTCGTGCTTGACCTACACTGTACGCAGCCTGCTCTAGAGTTCCTGTTGCGCCAGTTATCACCCCATTGGAACTCCATAGAGAGCTCCTCTCACGGTCAACGTGAAACCCTCTCTACAACATGTCTCGCACTTTGTCTCCCTTAGGGAGCCCTCTACAGAGCAACTCTAGCGCTCCTGATATCCCTCATAGGGAGCCTCTTATACAGCTCCTTCTGCACCCTATATCGAGCTTATGGAGACCCCATAGAGCCCCTATGGCGCCACCTATGTTCTGGCTTTGGAGTCCCCTGGTGAGCACTTAGCATGCCCTATGTACCGCGTCTGAAACCTTTTCTAGAGCCCCTAGAGTTTGCTGTGTTGCCACCATGGAATCCTCTAGAGAGCTTCAATCACGGCCATACATTGATTCCCCCCAGAACCCTTATCTAGCTCTTTGTCTAGTCTATTGAACTTAATAAAGAGCACTTATTGCGCCTTCTTTTGAGCTTATGGAGCTTCCTCTAGAGCTCCTAACACTCCCTGTGTTTAACTCATGGAGTTCCCCCCCCCCCCGGAACTCCTCTGACGGCCAAGGAGTCTGGCATGTGGACCCCGTCTACAGACCCTTGTCTCACTCTTCCCCTATGAAGAACTGTACAGAACCCCTATTACTCTCCCTATATTCCTCCTATGGGGCCCGTTTAACAGCCCCTATCGCGAAAAGGAGCGTGTCCCAATGCCCACACCACACCCCCTAATTTCTCACTATGGAATCCTCTGTAGAGCACTTATCATGCCCTATGTGTCCCATAACGAACCTTCTCTAGAGCCAGCAGGGCTTATGTGTTTACTTTTTTTCTTGATTTACAGTCGTGAAGGCAGCTAGAAATATAGTCATTCTCATTCATGGGAATGGGAATTAGTTGCTTCATATGTTTGTCCCACACCAGCTAGACTGGGTTTTTTTATATCTGCTCTCCTTTATAGACCAAAATACTAGTTGTCCCAGAGGACATCTAGGACAACAGATGGCAGCAGAGACCGTAGCATGTATGATAGTGTAATTAATGACTATGTAACAGTTTTGTGGCGAAAAGATACTTGAGAACTTTGTTTGGCAGGAGCAATTGTGTGGAAAAAAAAAAGCTTGGCTTATATATTTTCCTTGTTTTGGTGGATTTGTCTGAAGTTTTCTGGTTTTTTTGTCTTTTTTTTTTTTGCTTTGTGGCTCCAAAAGTTCCGGTAACCAACAAGGCTCCAGCTGTTTTAGAAAAGAATGTCTCATCTACGCAATCCCCAGATCTCAACTTCAATAATGAAGGCCAACGTTGAAGGCACCATCGACATCCTGACACGGCCAGGGGCATCTTCTCTGCACACCAGCCCCCTCCGCTCTGCTGCCTGCCAACACACACACAGACAGACATGGGCAGATCTAGTATTTACCTGTCTATGTTCAGACTTCTGCCACTTTTCAGGGCATTGTCGTACTTGCCAATTTAGGTTCTCCTTCTCTTTCTCTATTCCAAGGCAGTATGAAGGCTCTCTGCATCAAGCATCAAGGGAGGCCTTCTGCAGCTCCTCTGAATGTTTGCCATCCTCCATGGAGTGCCTCCTTTCGGTGAGCAAAGTGGACCCTCTTCACCGGCAGCTCCTTCTGCAAAGACCTGCAATTCCTCTCTCCTCCATCCCAGACATTGTAAGCGCTGCCGACAAGTGGGGGACATTGGTCTTCCAAGGAGACAGGCAAGATCTGAGAAACCCCTGCTGCTCATTTGGATGATTAATGTTTTCTATGGAAATAGATTCACCAGCAGCCAAGAAATCCCACTGCTCCTGGTACAGCACAGTCCTAAACGTCACGGAAGCAGAAAAGCGTTTTCGAGGTCCTTGGCTGAAACCTAGAAGGAAAAAAGGAAACATGATCAAACGGGCACAGGAAAGGTAGCAGGAAGGCTAAAGTTTCATCAGTGCTTTCAGGCATCGTGTTAGCACGAACTGCTGAGGTTTCTTGCTGCTTTGGAAATTCTCATTATAACTCCACCAGCAGAACAACAAGAGCCTCACCTGAGACCAGAGAATCCTGGATATCATTCACCACGGGACTCATTCATGTCTCTCACATTACCTTAAATTTCATGCCCAAACTGATTTCCCCTTCCGTCCTTTCACGTTTTTTTTTTTTCCCAGTTTCTGCAGAACCTCCCTACGAGCTGACTCACAGGTGCCCCGCAAACTCACATCAACACTCCCATCACTCCATTCCTGTAGAGCAGGTATCTATCAGAAGGATGTCCATCAAACCAAACACTTCTAAACCAGAGAAGCTCAGCTTGCAACAGCCAGGGCCAGTGTGGAGTGCTGGGTGCCTCAGGGCCCCACGCAGCCCCCACCAAAACAAGAGCTGAGCCAGAACAAAGCTCACACTCTGTCGGCCCTCGTCCTGCACCACCAGCCACTTCCACTGCCTGCTGGCACGAAGAGGGGCTACTGCTGGACATCTACAATCCTGCAACCGAACTCTGCTGAGAATGCAAATGACACATGACAATTGCTCACCGAGGCAAGAGCAAATAGTCTCTTTAAAAGTGATTTGAAAGTACTGGTATAGGAAGAGCCTATAGACATGCATTTCCCCACTAGCACCTTTTCATTGATGAGTAAGGCCTAGTCGTTATTCTTTAGTTCAGACAGGCACCGATAAGAATGCAGAAAACACAAAAAGAATGTGCTTTGAGGAAAGGACCTTCATGTTGTCTGTCACTGTGCTACTGCTACCAGAAGAATATTATTAAGAAGTAATACGTTCCAGCACTAGCGGTTTGCAAAGCACCCTAGCTCTGGATGAATGTAATTCTTGCAGTCGCAGTCTGCTGAGAATACACTTGAAAGAAATTTCCATTGCTTACTCAATTAAGAGGAGACCTTTTTATCTGTGGTTTGAAAGCATTGATAGAGAAAGACCTTAAAGGGTAAAAAGATTCAACAGAAGCACCGGTCCGCTTACAAACAACAGCTAGATGTTCTAAAATCCTCAAGACGGCACTGCTGTAAAGGCAGAAAACAAAAAGAATGTAGTGCCCTGAGGCAAGAGGCAAATCGTCTGGTTTCCTGTGTCCGAGGAAATGCAGTCACAAGAAATTTTTTTTACAAGCTAAATGTTTCACAAAGTGAGGTATTTCTGGACGTGTAAAATAAAAATAATATTAGAAGCAGAAGTCTGTTAAACATGCATATGAAACAAATGTTCCTTGCTCAACAAAGTAAGAGAAGATCCTTGGTTTATATGTGCGGTGACAACACTGTTCCTGTCAAAGAGCTGATCCGTGGGTGCTAGAGGGGGCGGGGGCGAGGCGCGGGCCGCTCCTTCCAAATCCACAGAGACGGGGGGGGGGGTGAAAGGTTGCGGCCGGCCGGAGCCTCGTTTCTACATGCCCGTACCCGAGACCGTCCGAGCCCAGCGGTTCCCGCGCACGCGGGAGAGGAGAGGGCACGGTGCCTTCTCACTCACCGGCCGGCCGCCATGCTGCCGCAACCTCCGCCGCTTTTCCATCCGGCACACGCGTGCACGTCGTCCCGGCCAACGGGACGGGACCCGTCGCGCCCCTGCCGCGCGAACCCCCGATGCTTCCCGCCACCGTTTGACGCCTGGCGCTGGCCGGTGTCCGCCCTGCCCTGCCCAGCTGCGGGACGGGGCCGCGGTCCACCTCGTCTTACCCATCGTCAGCCCGCTGCCGCTGCCGGGTAGAGAGGGGACGTGGAACCCCGCTCCCGGGGCCATGGGGTCGGGGTCACGGTCGGCCGGCTCGGGTCCGGCGGATCCCCGCCTCCGCCTCCCCTCCGTTCCCCGGGCGCCCGCCCATGGGGGCGGGCCGGGGGGGCGGGCTGGCGCGAGGACCGCCGCCCATCCGGCGGCCGGCCCTGGCCGGGCGCACTTCCTCTGCAGCGGTGCGCCGCGACCGGCTCCGGGTCGGCTGGGAAGGCCTCCGGCGGTCAGGTGGCCTGACCGCTCGCGCGGCGCCGGATGTTACAGCTGCCGGGCAGCAGGTCTTGCTGAATTCCGGGGCCGAGGGAGAGGACCGTCACCACGCCCTCCCCCGCCCCTTCAGCCACCCCTCGGGGCGGCGGGGGTTTGGGGACCCGGGCCCGCCGGCCCCCGGCGCCGCAATCAACTGGGGCGGACTGCGCTCAGTGTGCCCTGACCGCGTGAGTCAGGGGCCATCCCAAAAGCCCGCGGCGTAATGAAGGTGAGGGCCGGCGCGCGCCGGCTGAGGTGGGATCCCGGGGCGCGCTCGCGCGAGAAGCCCCGGGCGCACCACCGGCCCGTCTCGCCCGTGCCGTCCGGCCGGGGAGGTGGAGCGTGAGCGTCTGTGCTAGGACTCGAAAGATGGTGAACTATGCCTGGGCAGGGCGAAGCCAGAGGAAACTCTGGTGGAGGTCCGTAGCGGTTCTGACGTGCAAATCGGTCGTTCGACCCGGGTCTAGGGGCGAAAGACTAATCGAACCATCTAGTAGCTGGTTCCCTCCGAAGTTTCCCTCAGGATAGCTTGCACTCGGCCGTGGGCAGTTTTACCCAGTAAAGCAAATGATTAGAGGTCTTGGGGCCGAAAACATCTCAAACTATTCTCAAACTTTCAATGGGTAAGGGGGCCGGCTCGCTGGCGTGGAGCCGCGCCGTGGAATGCGAGTGCTCAGTGGGCCACTTTTGGTAAGCAGAACTGGCGCTGCGGGATGAACCGAATGCCGGGTTAAGGCGCCCGATGCCGACGCTCATCAGAGCCCAGAAAAGGTGTTGGTTGATCTAGACAGCAGGACGGTGGCCATGGAAGTCGGAATCCGCTAAGGAGTGTGTAACAACTCACCTGTCGAATCAACTAGCCCTGAAAATGGATGGCGCTGGAGCGTCGGGCCCATACCCGGCCGTCGCCAGCAGTGCGAGGCCCGCGGGGGCTATGCCGCGACGAGTAGGAGGGCCGCTGCGGTGTGCCTCGAAGCCTGGGGCGTGGGCCCGGGTGGAGCCGCCGCAGGTGCAGATCTTGGTGGTAGTAGCAACTATTCAAACGAGAGCTTTGAAGGCCAAAGTGGAGCAGGGTTCCATGTGAACAGCAGTTGAACATGGGTCAGTCGGTCCTAAGCGATAGGCGAGCGCCGTTCCGAAAGGGCGGGCGATGACCTCCGTTGCCCTCAGCCGATCGAAAGGGAGTCGGGTTCAGATCCCCGAATCCGGAGTGGCGGAGACGGGCGCCGCGAGGCGCCCAGTGCGGTGACGCAACCGATCCCGGAGAAGCCGGCGGGAGCCCCTGGGAGAGTTCTCTTTTCTTTGTGAAGGGCCGGGCGCCCTGGAATGGGTTCGCCCCGAGAGAGGGGCCCGCGCCTTGGAAAGCGTCGCGGTTCCGGCGGCGTCCGGTGAGCTCTCGCTGGCCCGTGAAAATCCGGGGGAGAGGGCGTAAGTCTCGCGCCGGGCCGTACCCATATCCGCAGCAGGTCTCCAAGGTGAACAGCCTCTGGCATGTTGGAAGAATGTAGGTAAGGGAAGTCGGCAAGCCGGATCTGTAACTTCGGGATAAGGATTGGCTCTAAGGGCTGGGTCGGTCGGGCTGGGGCACGAAGCGGGGCTGGGCACGCGCCGCGGCTGGACGAGGCGCCACGCACGCCGGCCGTTTCCCGCTGTCGGCGCCACAGCGGCGACTCTGGACGCGCGCCGGGCCCTTCCCGTGGATCGCCCCAGCAGCGGCGGGCGCCGCCCGCCTTCCCTCCGCCCACCGCTGCTCCCGCCCGGCGCCCCAGCGCGGCGTGGGCGCCGCCGCCGTTGCCCCGCGCGCCGCCGCCCCCCGGCCGTTCCCGTCGTCGGCGCGCGGTCCCGCGGGGGAGTGTGCCTGGGGGGGTCCCCGGGCCGGCGCCCCGCCTCGGCCGGCGCCTAGCAACCGGCTTAGAACTGGTGCGGACCAGGGGAATCCGACTGTTTAATTAAAACAAAGCATCGCGAAGGCCCGCGGCGGGTGTTGGCGCAATGTGATTTCTGCCCAGTGCTCTAAATGTCAAAGTGAAGAAATTCAATGAAGCGCGGGTAAACGGCGGGAGTAACTATGACTCTCTTAAGATGGGACCATAGTTGCTAGCTGGGCTCTGCCGCAGAGGTCACACCTCCACGTGGTCCCGCTGGATACCCCTCGGGGTAACCGAGTTGGCCTCTGCCCCAGTTGTGTGGAATCATAGCTGCTTCCTCCCTATCGAACAGTCTCGCCAGCTGTTTGATAGTATCCCAATATGGTGAATCAAAATTACGCTCTTAGTTGTACCTTTGAGCCAAATTCTCTGCCCACGAGCAATAGTTGGGCACCGCCTGGTTATCTGGAGGGGGAAACCAGGTGTAGTCAGCCCTCACTCGAATTCGACATGGGTACTAGAATGAGATTGATGTTCTCATCCGTGGCTACCCAAACATGCACATTTGATTGGTGGAATTTAGAGATTGCCAAATCCATCTGCAATCCGGTTAAATTAGTAGGTGAGGATTGGGAAATAAAAAGATGGGAGTTTATTAACTCTAAATATATGAAATTCGAAGGGTACCATCCATCTGCTAAAATGGATGAACTGAATATGTTCCCAGAGGCTCACGAGGTTCCGATGCCTCAGAAATCCATGAGCAATAATATCAGCTCAGAAGTGGATGTGAGGGTGGAAGCTGAGGTAGAGGAACTTTCACCCTCTGGCGATAATATAAAGGATAGTCCAGCGCCGACTATTCCTGATTCGGAAACGCAAAGGGATAATTCTCCTGGGGGCACACCAGTAGTAGAAATCCCGGATACAAATCCATCTTGTCCGTATTGTGGAATCCGGTTCGGGAAAGTCCCGGGATTGGTGGAACATCTTGCGAGAGCCCATGGAAAGGTTGATGTAAAATTTCGATGTGCCAAATGTCATCGGGAGAGTGATAAACATCAGAGTATTGCATGCCATTTCCCAAAGTGCAAAGGGGTTAAAACATCGGGCGAAGAAATGGCGTTTCTCTGTGAGGAATGTAATAGATCGTTTGAAACTAAAATCGGCTTGAGTCAACATAAGCGTTTGGTCCATCCAATTACACGAAATAAAGAGCGGATTCTCGCGTCTCAACCAAAAACGAGTACTGCGAGAGGGGTACATCGCCAATGTTGGAATGAGGAAGAGGTAAATTTATTAAAGAAGTGGGAAAAACAATTTGAGGGAGAAAGAAACATCAATAAATTAATAGCAGAACACATTCCATCCAAGACCGCTAAACAGATAAGTGATAAGAGACGAATGCTGCTAAGAGATGGCAATAAGAAAGATAAGGAAAAAGACCTTGAGATGAAGGAACATCTGATGGTGGCAGCACCCATGGAAACTGGGATCAATGAAGAGGAGGGATTGAAATCCCATTTTGAAAGGATAATTAAAGAAAAGGTTCGATCTTGTGATTTGCCCATTTTCATCGACCCTTATGAAGTCGAAAGCGGGACCATCTCGCTTACTTCTATCAACAAGGCAATGAGCAACTACATAACAACTCTTGGAGAGAAGTCCGGTGAATTAAAAACCATTCAGTTGGAGGGAGCCTTGAGGAAAAAGCCTTCCCCTCGGAGACCACCGCAGAAGTGGATGAAGAGGAGAGCGGCAAAAAAGGGTAAATTTTTGCGTTTCCAAAAATTGTTTTACCTCGATAGAGGAAAACTCGCTAACATCATTTTGGAGGACAGAGAAGCCCTGAAATGTGAGATCCCCACAGGAGAAGTTCACGACATGTTCAAGTCCAGATGGGAATCTCCCGGAACATTCAAGAATCTTGGTTCTTTCAGTTCGACTGGTATGGCGGGTAATTCAGTATTCCTTACCATGATAACGGAAAAGGAAGTCTCTAAGAACATCAGAGACACAAATAAGAACTCGGCGCCAGGCCCCGATAGGCTGAAGATAGAAGATCTTGGGCAAAATGACTCTTAATTCGCCCAGCTTACAGCCTTTTTCAATCTATGGTTGGCAACTGGCATCATTCCTGACATGGTAAGGGAGTGTCGGACCATTTTAATACCGAAATCGACTGTCCAAGATCGCCTGAATGACATCAATAATTGGCGACCAATCACCATCGGTTCAACCATTTTAAGGTTGTTCTCAAGAATACTGACAGGTTGATTGACCAAGGCTTGTCCTATTAAAAACAGGCAACGCG
>JAUMJL010000537.1:1292500-1295000 GCA_033558185.1 Dromococcyx pavoninus | reverse complement strand
GTTCATCCGCCTCCACACCACGTAAAACCCCAAGCGGCGCGCCCGATCCCTGCAGTCTCCCGGGCGGTCGTTGGCGATCGGCCCCCCAGGTGTACCCCCATCCCGGTTGGCCGCCTGGTCTACCCGCCCGCGCACGCGCGGTCGCCAGGTCTATCCTCTTCTCATTGGGCAGCCTCGTCTACCCGGACGCATTGGGCCGCCAGGTCTACCCGCCCGGCCCTCGCCCGCTCGCTCGGTCTACCCCGACGCCCCGGGCCGCCAGGTCTACCCTTTACCCCCAACGGCCCGGTCGCCAGGTCTACCCGCCCGAACCCTCGACCGGTCGCCCGGCCTACCCCGACGCCTCGGGCCGCCAGGTCTACCCTTTACCCCCAACTGCCCGGTGGCCAGGTCTACCCGCCCGAACCCTCGACCGGTCGCCCAATCTACCCCTTCGACTTTAGCCGCCAGGTCTACCCTTTACCGCCAACGGCCCGGTCGCCAGGTCTTCCCGCCCGAACCCTCGACCGGTCGCCAGGTCTACCCCGACGCCTCGGGCCGCCACGTCTACCCTTTACCCCCAACGGCCCGGTCGCCAGGTCTACCCGCCCGAACCCTCGACCGATCGCCAGGTCTACCCCGAGGCCCCGGGCCGCCAGGTCTACCCTTTACCCCCAGCGGCCCGGTCGCCAGGTCTACCCGCCCGAACCCTCGACCGATCGCCAGCTCTACCCCGACGCCCCGGGACGCCATGTCTACCCTTTACCCCCAACGGCCCGGTCGCCAGGTCTACCCGCCCGAACCCTCGAGCGGTCGCCCGGCCTACCGCGACGCCTCGGGCCGCCAGGTCTACCCTTTACCCCCAATCTCCCGGTCGCCAGGTCTACCCGCCCGAACTCTCGACCGGTCGCCCGGTCTACCCCGACTCCCCGGGCCGCCAGGTCTACCCTTTACACCCAAAGGCCCGGTCGCCAGGTCTACCCGCCCGAACCCTCGACCGGTCGCCCGGTCTACCCCTTCGCCCTTGGCCGCCAGGTATACCCTTTACCCCCAACGGCCCGGTCGCCAGGTCTACCCGCCCGAACCATCGACCGGTCGCCCGGTCTACCCCGACGGTTCGGCTCGCCAGGTCTACCCGCCCGCGTCGCCCCTCGTATGGTCGCCACGTCTTACCCGACGCCGTGGGTCGCCAGGTCTCCCTGCCCGCCAGTGCCCGGGCGCCAGGTCTACCCTGATCCGGAGCGGCCTGCGTGTCCGCACAGCGCCGCTCGGCCGTTGGGTGTTCCCGTCTACATCCCCTTCTCCGCGGAGCTGCCAGGTCTACCCAGTCCCGGTGGAGACTGCCCTCGTACCGGAGGGCTGGGTAGACCGTTCCGCCGTGTCGCTTCCTCGTAGCCGTCGTAGGGGTCGCTGTTCTGCGCTGCCTCCAGTTACGCCTTCGTAGGAGGCGGCGTCCCTCGCGCGCCCCCTCGGTCGGTATTCGTTGCCGCCTTCAGGTATTGCAGCCGAGCGGCCGCACTTGTGCATACTATAGGAGGTAGTGCTGACTCGCCTCCGAGGCCAGGTCCAGCCAACCAGCCGCCGCGCCCGCGACTGAGCCGGCGAAGACGGGGCGCCCGGCAGTCGATGCGGCGGTTCCGGCGAACGAGGTTCTGCTTGTTCCGCTGGTTTTTGGGTTTTTTTTTTTTTTTTCCCATTTTTTCCTTTGTTTTAAATTTTTTCCCGGTTTTCGTGCCCCGCGTTGGTCGCTCGCCGCGTGGTGGGTGAAAGACCGGTACCTGCTCGCGCAGGTGCCGCCGTCGTCGAACGCTTGAGAACAGGCCAAAGGGAGTCGTGCCTGCCGGGGCTCTCCTCTGGTGAAAGTTACGTTGTCCCGCGACGGAACCGCCGTCTGCGGGGAGCGGGTGGCAGGCGAATCCGTCCCGCTCCAGGGCTTTCGACCGCTCCGAAAAGGGAACCGACGCCCAGCGAGACACCGTCCCACGGGCGCGGCGGGAGAGGCTTCGCGGAGGGCCGGCTCTGCCGGTGCACGAACCGCCGCTGAACCTCTCTGCAGCCGCTGCCCGCTCTCTCGCGCGCAGGGCCCCGCGCCGAGCCGTCCTTCCCCGCTCCCCGGGGCGGTGGCTTGGTTGCGCGCGGCCGTTGCCGCCCCAGGGAACCGTGGACGCGGAGCCTGCCGCTCCTCGAAGCGTTCGGGGCGGCGTCGGAGGGGGCCTCTCGGCGGGCCGGCTCTGCCGGTGCACGAGCCGCCGTTGAACCTCTCAGCAGACGCCGCTCGCTCGCACGCAGGGCCCCGCGCCGAGCCGTCCTCCCCGCGTGGCGGCGGCTTAGGCGTGCGCGGCCGTCGCTGTCCCCAGGGAGCCGTGGCCGCGGGGGCCTCGGCACGCTTCTCATTCCACTGATCGATGAGGCCTTTCGGGTCGCGTCGGAGAGGGCCCCCGGCGGGCCGGGCTACTCCGTGCTCTCCCTGTAACAGGGGTGGGGCCCGGCGGTGCCCGGTGTTCAGGCTGGTCGGTCTCCT
>JAUMJL010000537.1:1272500-1275000 GCA_033558185.1 Dromococcyx pavoninus | reverse complement strand
GCGCGGGAGAGGAGAGGGCACCGTGCCTTCTCGCTCACCGGCCGGCCGCCGTGCTGCCGCCGCCTCCGCCGCTTTTCCCTCTGGCGCGCGCGTGCGCGTCGTCCCGGCCGACGGGACGGGACCCGTCGCGCCCCTGCCGCGCGAACCCCCGCTGCTTCCCGCCTCCGTTTGACGCCCGGCGCTGGCCGGTGTCCGCCCTGCCCCGCCCCGCTGCGGGACGGGGCCGCGGTCCGCCTCGCCTTGCCCGTCGTCGGCCCGCTGCCGCCGCCGGGGAGGGAGGGGACGTGGAACCCCGCTCCCGGGGCTTGTGGGGTCGGGGTCGTTCCCGGCCAGAGCACGGGCAGCAGCGGTCGGGAAGAGAAAAAAGGGGGGGGTGCTGCCGGTAACGGAGCGTGGCGAGCTTCCCTCGCCGGCCGAGCGCGCGCGTGCTCGCGCCGCGGAGGAGGGCGAAAGCGGCGAGCGGCGACCACGCAGGCGGCGGTGCGGCGAGGAGCGAGAGACGCGTTGGGGCCCTCGCGGGCCGGGGGAGGCGGCTCCTCCGGCCCACTTCCCCCGCGGCCGTTGCGGGCCGCGAGGCCCTCCGGGCGTTCCGGGCTGGTGCGTGGCGGTGGCTCCCCATCCTCCCCGGTGCCCTCGTCCCCTCCGTCACGAGGGGCTCCGAGGTGCGCTGAGCGGGGGCTGGGTGTCGCTCGGTTGAACGAGGCTCCGCGCTGGACGGCGGCCCAAGCCTCGGCTGCCCTCCCGGGCGCAGCGCCGGGTCGCTGAGGGAAACCCCGGGCCCCGGGCAGGAAGGCCGAGGTGATGGCGGCGGGTGGCGGGCGCGCCCCCGCGGGTGGACGCTCCCCCGGTGGCGGCAGCGGGGGAGGCACCGCCGCGGGGCCATCAGGTCGTTTCCCTCACCCCAGGGCCAGGTACCTAGCGTCCGCGCACCGGCGGCCCCTTCCCCTTGCGGGAAGAGGGCCGCCGGGGCCGGGCGGAGGTTTAAAGACTCGGGCGGCACGGTGTCACCCGGGGCGGTGGGCGGGGACCGGCGTCGCCTTAAGGGGAAGGGAGTCTCTCCTTGCTGACCCCTGAGTGGCCGCCGGCCGCGCTCGTCCCGCGGGAGGAGCCGTGCCGGGGAGGGGCGCCCCTCTGCCCCCCCTTCTCCGCGGTCCGGTCTCGGTGGAGCGACCGCCGCGGTGCCGTGCGTGCCGGCCGCGGCCGGTCTGCGCGCCTCGGAAGCTTGGGTTGAGCCCCGGCGGCGGTGGTGGTGACGGGGAGCGCGGGCTTCCTCTCGCCGCCGGGGCTGGCGGGTCCCCCGTGGTGGGGGGGCTCGCCGGGCGGCCGTCGCGCCGCCGTGCCTCCTTCGCAGCGCTGCGCCGCGCCTCCCTTCTGCCGCTCGCGTCCCCAGCGAGCGTCCGGCGTCCTCAGGTCGTCGCTGCCGGCGAGGGCGGCACCCCGGTCCGAGCGGCGGCGGCGCCGCTCGGCCGGCCGGAGGGCGCCCACCGCCTCGGCGTGGGGCGTGCGCCGTCCCGGCCCGGGCCTAGCTCGTGGTTTCTGCGCCGCCGTTCCCCGGCCTCGCCGGCGGGCGGGTGGACGGAGCGAGCCCGGGGGCGTCCCACGCCCGGTCTCCGCGTGGAGACGGGGGGAGCGGGTGACGTCCCCGTCTGTGCGCCGTCCACCTTCCGTCCGGCGCGCGCCCACGGAAGGGGTCCAGGCGAGAAGCCAGCGTTGCGGCGGCTCCGGGAGGGGCGGGCTCGTCCCGGCTGGGGCCGGCGGGCGCCGTCCGGCCGCGAGGCGGCTCGGCACCGGCTTGCCGCCGTCTTGGGCTCCGGTGGTGTTTTGCCTCTGCGCGGCCGCGGCGGCCGCGCGCGGGGCGCCCGGTGGGGTTGAGCGGGAAAGGGGGGAGCCGACCGCGCCGCGGTCGGGCGGCGCAGCCTGTGTGGAGGGTTCCCGAGCCCCGAGGTCGGGCAGACGGGCGCGGCTGGTGGCGCGGTGCCGCGGGGGCCTCCGCGCGGAGGCCGGGCCGAGCCCGGGCGCCTGGGCCGACTCCGAAGCGAGCGAGGCGCTTGTCTGTCCCCACGTCGCAGCGGAGGAGCGCGGGCTCCCTCGCCGTTCGGAGGTTTTACACACCTTGTTGTGCTCGTACGGTCAATCCGAGGCGAGGCTTTTGCCATGCCGCAGCGCCCCTCCCGCGCGTGCGAGGGGGGGCGGGCGGCGTGGCCGACCCTGCCGAGAAAGGGGCCGCTTGCCTGGCGAGCGGTCCCGGCCCCTCCGCGCGCGCGGGGCGGTGCCAAAAAAACCCCAGACAACTCTTAGCGGTGGATCACTCGGCTCGTGCGTCGATGAAGAACGCAGCTAGCTGCGAGAATTAATGTGAATTGCAGGACACATTGATCATCGACACTTCGAACGCACTTGCGGCCCCGGGTTCCTCCCGGGGCTACGCCTGTCTGAGCGTCGCGTGACGATCAATCGCCAGCCGAGCCGCCTGCCCCTCGCGCCTTGGCGCGGTGGGGTG
>JAUMJL010000537.1:1262500-1265000 GCA_033558185.1 Dromococcyx pavoninus | reverse complement strand
GGTCTACCCCGACGCCTCGGGCCGCCACGTCTACCCTTTACCCCCAACGGCCCGGTCGCCAGGTCTACCCGCCCGAACCCTCGACCGGTCGCCAGGTCTACCCCGACGCCCCGGGCCGCCAGGTCTACCCTTTACCCCCAACGTCCGGTCGCCAGGTCTACCCGCCCGAACCCTCGACCGGTCGCCCGGTCTACCCCGACGCCCCGGGCCGCCAGGTCTACCCCTTACCCCCAGCGGCCCGGTCGCCAGGTCTACCCGCCCGAACCCTCGACCGGTCGCCCGGTCTACCCCGACGCCTCGGGCCGCCACGTCTACCCTTTACCCCCAACGGCCCGGTCGCCAGGTCTACCCGCCCGAACCCTCGACCGATCGCCAGGTCTACCCCGACGCCCCGGGCCGCCAGGTCTACCCTTTACCCCCAACGTCCGGTCGCCAGGTCTACCCGCCCGAACCCTCGACCGGTCGCCAGGTCTACCCCGACGCCCCGGGCCGCCAGGTCTACCCTTTACCCCCAACCTCCGGTCGCCAGGTCTACCCGCCCGAACCCTCGACCGATCGCCAGGTCTACCCCGACGCCCCGGGCCGCCAGGTCTACCCTTTACCCCCAACGGCCCGGTCGCCAGGTCTACCCGCCCGAACCCTCGACCGATCGCCCGGTCTACCCCGACGCCCCGGGCCGCCAGGTCTACCCTTTACCCCCAGCGGCCCGGTCGCCAGGTCTACCCGCCCGAACCCTCGCCCGGTCGCCCGGTCTACCCCGACGGTTCGGCTCGCCAGGTCTACCCGCCCGCGTCCCCCCTCGTATGGTCGCCACGTCTTACCCGACGCCGTGGTTCGCCAGGTCTCCCTGCCCGCACGCGCCCGGGCGCCAGGTCTACCCTGATCCGGAGCGGCCTGCGTGTCCGCACGGCGCCGCTCGGCCGTTAGGTGTTCCCGTCTACATCCCCTTCTCCGCGGAGCTGCCAGGTCTACCCAGTCCCGGTGGAGACTGCCCTCGTACCGGAGGGCTGGGTAGACCGTTCCGCCGTGTCGCTTCCTCGTAGCCGTCGTAGGGGTCGCTGTTCTGCGCTGCCTCCAGTTACGCCTTCGTAGGAGGCGGCGTCCCTCGCGCGCCCCCTCGGTCGGTATTCGTTGCCGCCTTCAGGTATTGCAGCCGAGCGGCCGCACTTTTGCATACTATAGGAGGTAGTGCTGACTCGCCTCCGAGGCCAGGTCCAGCCAACCAGCCGCCGCGCCCGCGACTGAGCCGGCGAAGACGGGGCGCCCGGCAGTCGATGCGGCGGTTCCGGCGAACGAGGTTCTGCTTGTTCCGCTGGTTTTTGGGTGTTTTTTTTTTTTTTTTCCCATTTTTTCCTTTGTTTTAAATTTTTTCCCGGTTTTCGTGCCCCGTGTTGGTCGCTCGCCGCGTGGTGGGTGAAAGACCGGTACCTGCTCGCGCTGGTGCCGCCGTCGTCGAACGCTTGAGAACAGGCCAAAGGGAGTCGTGCCTGCCGGGGCTCTCCTCTGGTGAAAGTTACGTTGTCCCGCGACGGAACCGCCGTCTGCGGGGAGCGGGTGGCAGGCGAATCCGTCCCGCTCCAGGGCTCTCGACCGCTCCGAAAAGGGAACCGACGCCCAGCGAGACACCGTCCCACGGGCGCGGCGGGGAGAGGCTTCGCGGAGGGCCGGCTCTGCCGGTGCACGAACCGCCGCTGAACCTCTCTGCAGCCGCTGCCCGCTCTCTCGCGCGCAGGGCCCCGCGCCGAGCCGTCCTTCCCCGCTCCCCGGGGCGGTGGCTTGGTTGCGCGCGGCCGTTGCCGCCCCAGGGAACCGTGGACGCGGAGCCTGCCGCTCCTCGAAGCGTTCGGGGCGGCGTCGGAGGGGGCCTCTCGGCGGGCCGGCTCTGCCGGTGCACGAGCCGCCGTTGAACCTCTCAGCAGACGCCGCTCGCTCGCACGCAGGGCCCCGCGCCGAGCCGTCCTCCCCGCGTGGCGGCGGCTTAGGCGTGCGCGGCCGTCGCTGTCCCCAGGGAGCCGTGGCCGCGGGGGCCTCGGCACGCTTCTCATTCCACTGATCGATGAGGCCTTTCGGGTCGCGTCGGAGAGGGCCCCCGGCGGGCCGGGCTACTCCGTGCTCTCCCTTTAACGGGGGTGGGGCCCGGCGGTGCCCGGTGTTCAGGCTGGTCGGTCTCCTTTCCAATTCGCTTCCCGTCGCATCACGAGGTCGTTCGCCCTCGTCCCCACCCGGAGCGAGCCGTGGGGGGGGCCGTGCCGCGTTCTCGACCGAACCGGGCTGTGTGACGGCCGCGTGGTCCCGCCAGTCTGCAGCTGTCCCTCGAGCAGGTGAGGTGCCGGTGCGGGCCTCGGTCCGGGTCGCCCCGTGGGTGCCGGCCGCGAGCAGCGCCGGGCGGGGGTGTGGCAGAGCCGAGAGAACTGGAGACGAGTGGGCGGCAGCGGGGCGTCCCCTGTCGCCGTCGGGTTAGCTCTCGGTGCCGTGCCGCCGCCCGCTGCGAAGCGAGCCG
>JAUMJL010000537.1:1247500-1250000 GCA_033558185.1 Dromococcyx pavoninus | reverse complement strand
CTTACCCCCAGCGGCCCGGTCGCCAGGTCTACCCGCCCGAACCCTCGACCGGTCGCCAGGTCTACCCCGACGCCCCGGGCCGCCAGGTCTACCCTTTACCCCCAGCGTCCGGTCGCCAGGTCTACCCGCCCGAACCCTCGACCGGTCGCCCGGTGTACCCCGACGCCCCGGGCCGCCAGGTCTACCCCTTACCCCCAGCGGCCCGGTCGCCAGGTCTACCCGCCCGAACCCTCGACCGGTCGCCAGGTCTACCCCGACGCCCCGGGCCGCCAGGTCTACCCTTTACCCCCAACGGCCCGGTCGCCAGGTCTACCCGCCCGAACCCTCGACCGGTCGCCAGGTCTACCCCGACGCCCCGGGCCGCCAGGTCTACCCTTTACCCCCAACGTCCGGTCGCCAGGTCTACCCGCCCGAACCCTCGACCGGTCGCCCGGTCTACCCCGACGCCCCGGGCCGCCAGGTCTACCCCTTACCCCCAGCGGCCCGGTCGCCAGGTCTACCCGCCCGAACCCTCGACCGGTCGCCCGGTCTACCCCGACGCCTCGGGCCGCCACGTCTACCCTTTACCCCCAACGGCCCGGTCGCCAGGTCTACCCGCCCGAACCCTCGACCGATCGCCAGGTCTACCCCGACGCCCCGGGCCGCCAGGTCTACCCTTTACCCCCAGCGGCCCGGTCGCCAGGTCTACCCGCCCGAACCCTCGACCGGTCGCCAGGTCTACCCCGACGCCCCGGGCCGCCAGGTCTACCCTTTACCCCCAACCTCCGGTCGCCAGGTCTACCCGCCCGAACCCTCGACCGCCAGGTCTACCCCGACGCCCCGGGCCGCCAGGTCTACCCTTTACCCCCAACGGCCCGGTCGCCAGGTCTACCCGCCCGAACCCTCGACCGATCGCCCGGTCTACCCCGACGCCCCGGGCCGCCAGGTCTACCCTTTACCCCCAGCGGCCCGGTCGCCAGGTCTACCCGCCCGAACCCTCGCCCGGTCGCCCGGTCTACCCCGACGGTTCGGCTCGCCAGGTCTACCCGCCCGCGTCCCCCCTCGTATGGTCGCCACGTCTTACCCGACGCCGTGGTTCGCCAGGTCTCCCTGCCCGCACGCGCCCGGGCGCCAGGTCTACCCTGATCCGGAGCGGCCTGCGTGTCCGCACGGCGCCGCTCGGCCGTTAGGTGTTCCCGTCTACATCCCCTTCTCCGCGGAGCTGCCAGGTCTACCCAGTCCCGGTGGAGACTGCCCTCGTACCGGAGGGCTGGGTAGACCGTTCCGCCGTGTCGCTTCCTCGTAGCCGTCGTAGGGGTCGCTGTTCTGCGCTGCCTCCAGTTACGCCTTCGTAAGAGGCGGCGTCCCTCGCGCGCCCCCTCGGTCGGTATTCGTTGCCGCCTTCAGGTATTGCAGCCGAGCGGCCGCACTTTTGCATACTATAGGAGGTAGTGCTGACTCGCCTCCGAGGCCAGGTCCAGCCAACCAGCCGCCGCGCCCGCGACTGAGCCGGCGAAGACGGGGCGCCCGGCAGTCGATGCGGCGGTTCCGGCGAACGAGGTTCTGCTTGTTCCGCTGGTTTTTGGGTGTTTTTTTTTTTTTTTTCCCATTTTTTCCTTTGTTTTAAATTTTTTCCCGGTTTTCGTGCCCCGTGTTGGTCGCTCGCCGCGTGGTGGGTGAAAGACCGGTACCTGCTCGCGCTGGTGCCGCCGTCGTCGAACGCTTGAGAACAGGCCAAAGGGAGTCGTGCCTGCCGGGGCTCTCCTCTGGTGAAAGTTACGTTGTCCCGCGACGGAACCGCCGTCTGCGGGGAGCGGGTGGCAGGCGAATCCGTCCCGCTCCAGGGCTCTCGACCGCTCCGAAAAGGGAACCGACGCCCAGCGAGACACCGTCCCACGGGCGCGGCGGGGAGAGGCTTCGCGGAGGGCCGGCTCTGCCGGTGCACGAACCGCCGCTGAACCTCTCTGCAGCCGCTGCCCGCTCTCTCGCGCGCAGGGCCCCGCGCCGAGCCGTCCTTCCCCGCTCCCCGGGGCGGTGGCTTGGTTGCGCGCGGCCGTTGCCGCCCCAGGGAACCGTGGACGCGGAGCCTGCCGCTCCTCGAAGCGTTCGGGGCGGCGTCGGAGGGGGCCTCTCGGCGGGCCGGCTCTGCCGGTGCACGAGCCGCCGTTGAACCTCTCAGCAGACGCCGCTCGCTCGCACGCAGGGCCCCGCGCCGAGCCGTCCTCCCCGCGTGGCGGCGGCTTAGGCGTGCGCGGCCGTCGCTGTCCCCAGGGAGCCGTGGCCGCGGGGGCCTCGGCACGCTTCTCATTCCACTGATCGATGAGGCCTTTCGGGTCGCGTCGGAGAGGGCCCCCGGCGGGCCGGGCTACTCCGTGCTCTCCCTTTAACGGGGGTGGGGCCCGGCGGTGCCCGGTGTTCAGGCTGGTCGGTCTCCTTTCCAATTCGCTTCCCGTCGCATCACGAGGTCGTTCGCCCTCGTCCCCACCCGGAGCGAGCCGTGGGGGGGGCCGTGCCGCGTTCT
>JAUMJL010000537.1:1232500-1235000 GCA_033558185.1 Dromococcyx pavoninus | reverse complement strand
CCCGGCCCTCGCCCGCTCGCTCTCTCTACCCCGACGCCCCGGGCCGCCAGGTCTACCCTTTACCCCCAGCGGCCCGGTCGCCAGGTCTACCCGCCCGAACCCTCCACCGATCGCCAGGTCTACCCCGACGCCCCGGGCCGCCAGGTCTACCCTTTACCCCCAACGTCCGGTCGCCTGGTCTACCCGCCCGAACCCTCGACCGGTCGCCAGGTGTACCCCGACGCCCCGGGCCGCCAGGTCTACCCCTTACCCCCAGCGGCCCGGTCGCCAGGTCTACCCGCCCGAACCCTCGACCGGTCGCCAGGTCTACCCCGACGCCCCGGGCCGCCAGGTCTACCCTTTACCCCCAGCGTCCGGTCGCCAGGTCTACCCGCCCGAACCCTCGACCGGTCGCCCGGTCTACCCCGACGCCCCGGGCCGCCAGGTCTACCCCTTACCCCCAGCGGCCCGGTCGCCAGGTCTACCCGCCCGAACCCTCGACCGGTCGCCAGGTCTACCCCGACGCCCCGGGCCGCCAGGTCTACCCTTTACCCCCAACGGCCCGGTCGCCAGGTCTACCCGCCCGAACCCTCGACCGGTCGCCAGGTCTACCCCGACGCCCCGGGCCGCCAGGTCTACCCTTTACCCCCAACGTCCGGTCGCCAGGTCTACCCGCCCGAACCCTCGACCGGTCGCCCGGTCTACCCCGACGCCCCGGGCCGCCAGGTCTACCCCTTACCCCCAGCGGCCCGGTCGCCAGGTCTACCCGCCCGAACCCTCGACCGGTCGCCCGGTCTACCCCGACGCCTCGGGCCGCCACGTCTACCCTTTACCCCCAACGGCCCGGTCGCCAGGTCTACCCGCCCGAACCCTCGACCGATCGCCAGGTCTACCCCGACGCCCCGGGCCGCCAGGTCTACCCTTTACCCCCAACGTCCGGTCGCCAGGTCTACCCGCCCGAACCCTCGACCGGTCGCCAGGTCTACCCCGACGCCCCGGGCCGCCAGGTCTACCCTTTACCCCCAACCTCCGGTCGCCAGGTCTACCCGCCCGAACCCTCGACCGATCGCCAGGTCTACCCCGACGCCCCGGGCCGCCAGGTCTACCCTTTACCCCCAACGGCCCGGTCGCCAGGTCTACCCGCCCGAACCCTCGACCGATCGCCCGGTCTACCCCGACGCCCCGGGCCGCCAGGTCTACCCTTTACCCCCAGCGGCCCGGTCGCCAGGTCTACCCGCCCGAACCCTCGCCCGGTCGCCCGGTCTACCCCGACGGTTCGGCTCGCCAGGTCTACCCGCCCGCGTCCCCCCTCGTATGGTCGCCACGTCTTACCCGACGCCGTGGTTCGCCAGGTCTCCCTGCCCGCACGCGCCCGGGCGCCAGGTCTACCCTGATCCGGAGCGGCCTGCGTGTCCGCACGGCGCCGCTCGGCCGTTAGGTGTTCCCGTCTACATCCCCTTCTCCGCGGAGCTGCCAGGTCTACCCAGTCCCGGTGGAGACTGCCCTCGTACCGGAGGGCTGGGTAGACCGTTCCGCCGTGTCGCTTCCTCGTAGCCGTCGTAGGGGTCGCTGTTCTGCGCTGCCTCCAGTTACGCCTTCGTAAGAGGCGGCGTCCCTCGCGCGCCCCCTCGGTCGGTATTCGTTGCCGCCTTCAGGTATTGCAGCCGAGCGGCCGCACTTTTGCATACTATAGGAGGTAGTGCTGACTCGCCTCCGAGGCCAGGTCCAGCCAACCAGCCGCCGCGCCCGCGACTGAGCCGGCGAAGACGGGGCGCCCGGCAGTCGATGCGGCGGTTCCGGCGAACGAGGTTCTGCTTGTTCCGCTGGTTTTTGGGTGTTTTTTTTTTTTTTTTCCCATTTTTTCCTTTGTTTTAAATTTTTTCCCGGTTTTCGTGCCCCGTGTTGGTCGCTCGCCGCGTGGTGGGTGAAAGACCGGTACCTGCTCGCGCTGGTGCCGCCGTCGTCGAACGCTTGAGAACAGGCCAAAGGGAGTCGTGCCTGCCGGGGCTCTCCTCTGGTGAAAGTTACGTTGTCCCGCGACGGAACCGCCGTCTGCGGGGAGCGGGTGGCAGGCGAATCCGTCCCGCTCCAGGGCTCTCGACCGCTCCGAAAAGGGAACCGACGCCCAGCGAGACACCGTCCCACGGGCGCGGCGGGGAGAGGCTTCGCGGAGGGCCGGCTCTGCCGGTGCACGAACCGCCGCTGAACCTCTCTGCAGCCGCTGCCCGCTCTCTCGCGCGCAGGGCCCCGCGCCGAGCCGTCCTTCCCCGCTCCCCGGGGCGGTGGCTTGGTTGCGCGCGGCCGTTGCCGCCCCAGGGAACCGTGGACGCGGAGCCTGCCGCTCCTCGAAGCGTTCGGGGCGGCGTCGGAGGGGGCCTCTCGGCGGGCCGGCTCTGCCGGTGCACGAGCCGCCGTTGAACCTCTCAGCAGACGCCGCTCGCTCGCACGCAGGGCCCCGCGCCGAGCCGTCCTCCCCGCGTGGCGGCGGCTTAGGCGTGCGCGGCCGTCGCTGTCCCCAGGG
>JAUMJL010000537.1:1217500-1220000 GCA_033558185.1 Dromococcyx pavoninus | reverse complement strand
CGCAGGGAAAAAAAAACAAAAAGCCCAGAGAAACAGCGAGTTCATCCGCCTCCACACCACGTAAAACCCCAAGCGGCGCGCCCGATCCCTGCAGTCTCCCGGGCGGTCGTTGGCGATCGGCCCCCCAGGTGTACCCCCATCCCGGTTGTCCGCCTGGTCTACCCGCCCGCGCACGCGCGGTCGCCAGGTCTATCCTCTTCTCATTGGGCAGCCTCGTCTACCCGGACGCATTGGGCCGCCAGGTCTACCCGCCCGGCCCTCGCCCGCTCGCTCTGTCTACCCCGACGCCCCGGGCCGCCAGGTCTACCCTTTACCCCCAGCGGCCCGGTCGCCAGGTCTACCCGCCCGAACCCTCCACCGATCGCCAGGTCTACCCCGACGCCCCGGGCCGCCAGGTCTACCCTTTACCCCCAACGTCCGGTCGCCTGGTCTACCCGCCCGAACCCTCGACCGGTCGCCAGGTGTACCCCGACGCCCCGGGCCGCCAGGTCTACCCCTTACCCCCAGCGGCCCGGTCGCCAGGTCTACCCGCCCGAACCCTCGACCGGTCGCCAGGTCTACCCCGACGCCCCGGGCCGCCAGGTCTACCCTTTACCCCCAGCGTCCGGTCGCCAGGTCTACCCGCCCGAACCCTCGACCGGTCGCCCGGTCTACCCCGACGCCCCGGGCCGCCAGGTCTACCCCTTACCCCCAGCGGCCCGGTCGCCAGGTCTACCCGCCCGAACCCTCGACCGGTCGCCAGGTCTACCCCGACGCCCCGGGCCGCCAGGTCTACCCTTTACCCCCAGCGGCCCGGTCGCCAGGTCTACCCGCCCGAACCCTCGACCGGTCGCCAGGTCTACCCCGACGCCCCGGGCCGCCAGGTCTACCCCTTACCCCCAGCGGCCCGGTCGCCAGGTCTACCCGCCCGAACCCTCGACCGGTCGCCAGGTCTACCCCGACGCCCCGGGCCGCCAGGTCTACCCTTTACCCCCAACGTCCGGTCGCCAGGTCTACCCGCCCGAACCCTCGACCGGTCGCCCGGTCTACCCCGACGCCCCGGGCCGCCAGGTCTACCCTTTACCCCCAGCGGCCCGGTCGCCAGGTCTACCCGCCCGAACCCTCGACCGGTCGCCCGGTCTACCCCGACGCCTCGGGCCGCCACGTCTACCCTTTACCCCCAACGGCCCGGTCGCCAGGTCTACCCGCCCGAACCCTCGACCGGTCGCCAGGTCTACCCCGACGCCCCGGGCCGCCAGGTCTACCCTTTACCCCCAACGTCCGGTCGCCAGGTCTACCCGCCCGAACCCTCGACCGGTCGCCCGGTGTACCCCGACGCCCCGGGCCGCCAGGTCTACCCCTTACCCCCAGCGGCCCGGTCGCCAGGTCTACCCGCCCGAACCCTCGACCGGTCGCCCGGTCTACCCCGACGCCTCGGGCCGCCACGTCTACCCTTTACCCCCAACGTCCGGTCGCCAGGTCTACCCGCCCGAACCCTCGACCGATCGCCAGGTCTACCCCGACGCCCCGGGCCGCCAGGTCTACCCTTTACCCCCAACGTCCGGTCGCCAGGTCTACCCGCCCGAACCCTCGACCGGTCGCCAGGTCTACCCCGACGCCCCGGGCCGCCAGGTCTACCCTTTACCCCCAACCTCCGGTCGCCAGGTCTACCCGCCCGAACCCTCGACCGATCGCCAGGTCTACCCCGACGCCCCGGGCCGCCAGGTCTACCCTTTACCCCCAACGGCCCGGTCGCCAGGTCTACCCGCCCGAACCCTCGACCGATCGCCCGGTCTACCCCGACGCCCCGGGCCGCCAGGTCTACCCTTTACCCCCAGCGGCCCGGTCGCCAGGTCTACCCGCCCGAACCCTCGCCCGGTCGCCCGGTCTACCCCGACGGTTCGGCTCGCCAGGTCTACCCGCCCGCGTCCCCCCTCGTATGGTCGCCACGTCTTACCCGACGCCGTGGTTCGCCAGGTCTCCCTGCCCGCACGCGCCCGGGCGCCAGGTCTACCCTGATCCGGAGCGGCCTGCGTGTCCGCACGGCGCCGCTCGGCCGTTAGGTGTTCCCGTCTACATCCCCTTCTCCGCGGAGCTGCCAGGTCTACCCAGTCCCGGTGGAGACTGCCCTCGTACCGGAGGGCTGGGTAGACCGTTCCGCCGTGTCGCTTCCTCGTAGCCGTCGTAGGGGTCGCTGTTCTGCGCTGCCTCCAGTTACGCCTTCGTAGGAGGCGGCGTCCCTCGCGCGCCCCCTCGGTCGGTATTCGTTGCCGCCTTCAGGTATTGCAGCCGAGCGGCCGCACTTTTGCATACTATAGGAGGTAGTGCTGACTCGCCTCCGAGGCCAGGTCCAGCCAACCAGCCGCCGCGCCCGCGACTGAGCCGGCGAAGACGGGGCGCCCGGCAGTCGATGCGGCGGTTCCGGCGAACGAGGTTCTGCTTGTTCCGCTGGTTTTTGGGTGTTTTTTTTTTTTTTTTCCCATTTTTTCCTTTGTTTTAAATTTTTTCCCGGTTTTCGTGC
>JAUMJL010000537.1:1202500-1205000 GCA_033558185.1 Dromococcyx pavoninus | reverse complement strand
TTAACGGATCAGTCGTCGAATCGATTATTAATTGAGTTCACCGCGTCATCATCGTCATCGCCGTCGCTGTTGCTTCCAGGTGACGCCTAGTTGGCTAATCGGAACGGCGGACACAGGATTAGGGAGGGATGATGTATCTCGTACCATAACACGATTGGGTACCGATCGATGAAGCGAGTATACACCTTCCCCAAGAAGCCACGCGAGCCGGCCCCTCCCCAGCCATACCTCTGCGCCAGGGCTCCGCGCCCGCCTCTGCACCAGCCTCCCTCCTCTGCCGCCACCGCCGCTGCGAGTGAGCACCCAACCGGTAACCTTTTTTTGGCGCCGAGTGCCGGGGTGGGTCCGCCTGCCGGGCCGCGCCTGCGCAGGGAGCCAGTCCACCGACCGCCCCCTCCCTCACCGCTGCCTCCTCCCACATACACACCCACCCCCCACCCCCCACCCCCCCCACAACCCACCCCAAACACCCCCAGGCCGCCCCCCCCTCCCCCCCCCGCAAGCCGCAAGTAAAGCGAAAGCGGCGCCCGGTCCCTCCACTCTCGCGGCGCACGACGAGGCCGCGACAGGGACGGATATGTTCTTCGCAGTTACTCAGTGCAAGTAAAAGCGTACGGGTCGCCGCAGGGAAAAAAAAACAAAAAGCCCAGAGAAACAGCGAGTTCATCCGCCTCCACACCACGTAAAACCCCAAGCGGCGCGCCCGATCCCTGCAGTCTCCCGGGCGGTCGTTGGCGATCGGCCCCCCAGGTGTACCCCCATCCCGGTTGTCCGCCTGGTCTACCCGCCCGCGCACGCGCGGTCGCCAGGTCTATCCTCTTCTCATTGGGCAGCCTCGTCTACCCGGACGCATTGGGCCGCCAGGTCTACCCGCCCGGCCCTCGCCCGCTCGCTCTCTCTACCCCGACGCCCCGGGCCGCCAGGTCTACCCTTTACCCCCAGCGGCCCGGTCGCCAGGTCTACCCGCCCGAACCCTCCACCGATCGCCAGGTCTACCCCGACGCCCCGGGCCGCCAGGTCTACCCTTTACCCCCAACGTCCGGTCGCCTGGTCTACCCGCCCGAACCCTCGACCGGTCGCCAGGTGTACCCCGACGCCCCGGGCCGCCAGGTCTACCCCTTACCCCCAGCGGCCCGGTCGCCAGGTCTACCCGCCCGAACCCTCGACCGGTCGCCAGGTCTACCCCGACGCCCCGGGCCGCCAGGTCTACCCTTTACCCCCAGCGTCCGGTCGCCAGGTCTACCCGCCCGAACCCTCGACCGGTCGCCCGGTCTACCCCGACGCCCCGGGCCGCCAGGTCTACCCCTTACCCCCAGCGGCCCGGTCGCCAGGTCTACCCGCCCGAACCCTCGACCGGTCGCCAGGTCTACCCCGACGCCCCGGGCCGCCAGGTCTACCCTTTACCCCCAACGGCCCGGTCGCCAGGTCTACCCGCCCGAACCCTCGACCGGTCGCCAGGTCTACCCCGACGCCCCGGGCCGCCAGGTCTACCCTTTACCCCCAACGTCCGGTCGCCAGGTCTACCCGCCCGAACCCTCGACCGGTCGCCCGGTCTACCCCGACGCCCCGGGCCGCCAGGTCTACCCCTTACCCCCAGCGGCCCGGTCGCCAGGTCTACCCGCCCGAACCCTCGACCGGTCGCCCGGTCTACCCCGACGCCTCGGGCCGCCACGTCTACCCTTTACCCCCAACGGCCCGGTCGCCAGGTCTACCCGCCCGAACCCTCGACCGATCGCCAGGTCTACCCCGACGCCCCGGGCCGCCAGGTCTACCCTTTACCCCCAACGTCCGGTCGCCAGGTCTACCCGCCCGAACCCTCGACCGGTCGCCAGGTCTACCCCGACGCCCCGGGCCGCCAGGTCTACCCTTTACCCCCAACCTCCGGTCGCCAGGTCTACCCGCCCGAACCCTCGACCGATCGCCAGGTCTACCCCGACGCCCCGGGCCGCCAGGTCTACCCTTTACCCCCAACGGCCCGGTCGCCAGGTCTACCCGCCCGAACCCTCGACCGATCGCCCGGTCTACCCCGACGCCCCGGGCCGCCAGGTCTACCCTTTACCCCCAGCGGCCCGGTCGCCAGGTCTACCCGCCCGAACCCTCGCCCGGTCGCCCGGTCTACCCCGACGGTTCGGCTCGCCAGGTCTACCCGCCCGCGTCCCCCCTCGTATGGTCGCCACGTCTTACCCGACGCCGTGGTTCGCCAGGTCTCCCTGCCCGCACGCGCCCGGGCGCCAGGTCTACCCTGATCCGGAGCGGCCTGCGTGTCCGCACGGCGCCGCTCGGCCGTTAGGTGTTCCCGTCTACATCCCCTTCTCCGCGGAGCTGCCAGGTCTACCCAGTCCCGGTGGAGACTGCCCTCGTACCGGAGGGCTGGGTAGACCGTTCCGCCGTGTCGCTTCCTCGTAGCCGTCGTAGGGGTCGCTGTTCTGCGCTGCCTCCAGTTACGCCTTCGTAGGAGGCGGCGTCCCTCGCGCGCCCCCTCGGTCGGTATTCGTTGCCG
>JAUMJL010000537.1:1182500-1185000 GCA_033558185.1 Dromococcyx pavoninus | reverse complement strand
CGCCCGGTCTACCCCGACGCCTCGGGCCGCCACGTCTACCCTTTACCCCCAGCGGCCCGGTCGCCAGGTCTACCCGCCCGAACCCTCGACCGATCGCCAGGTCTACCCCGACGCCCCGGGCCGCCAGGTCTACCCTTTACCCCCAACGTCCGGTCGCCAGGTCTACCCGCCCGAACCCTCGACCGATCGCCAGGTCTACCCCGACGCCCCGGGCCGCCAGGTCTACCCTTTACCCCCAACGTCCGGTCGCCAGGTCTACCCGCCCGAACCCTCGACCGGTCGCCAGGTCTACCCCGACGCCCCGGGCCGCCAGGTCTACCCTTTACCCCCAACGGCCCGGTCGCCAGGTCTACCCGCCCGAACCCTCCACCGGTCGCCAGGTCTACCCCGACGCCCCGGGCCGCCAGGTCTACCCTTTACCCCCAACGTCCGGTCGCCAGGTCTACCCGCCCGAACCCTCGACCGGTCGCCAGGTCTACCCCGACGCCCCGGGCCGCCAGGTCTACCCTTTACCCCCAGCGGCCCGGTCGCCAGGTCTACCCGCCCGAACCCTCGACCGGTCGCCAGGTCTACCCCGACGCCCCGGGCCGCCAGGTCTACCCTTTACCCCCAACGGCCCGGTCGCCAGGTCTACCCGCCCGAACCCTCGACCGGTCGCCAGGTCTACCCCGACGCCCCGGGCCGCCAGGTCTACCCTTTACCCCCAACGTCCGGTCGCCAGGTCTACCCGCCCGAACCCTCGACCGGTCGCCAGGTCTACCCCGACGCCCCGGGCCGCCAGGTCTACCCTTTACCCCCAGCGGCCCGGTCGCCTGGTCTACCCGCCCGAACCCTCGACCGGTCGCCCGGTCTACCCCGACGGTTCGGCTCGCCAGGTCTACCCGCCCGCGTCCCCCCTCGTATGGTCGCCACGTCTTACCCGACGCCGTGGGTCGCCAGGTCTCCCTGCCCGCACGCGCCCGGGCGCCAGGTCTACCCTGATCCGGAGCGGCCTGCGTGTCCGCACGGCGCCGCTCGGCCGTTAGGTGTTCCCGTCTACATCCCCTTCTCCGCGGAGCTGCCAGGTCTACCCAGTCCCGGTGGAGACTGCCCTCGTACCGGAGGGCTGGGTAGACCGTTCCGCCGTGTCGCTTCCTCGTAGCCGTCGTAGGGGTCGCTGTTCTGCGCTGCCTCCAGTTACGCCTTCGTAGGAGGCGGCGTCCCTCGCGCGCCCCCTCGGTCGGTATTCGTTGCCGCCTTCAGGTATTGCAGCCGAGCGGCCGCACTTTTGCATACTATAGGAGGTAGTGCTGACTCGCCTCCGAGGCCAGGTCCAGCCAACCAGCCGCCGCGCCCGCGACTGAGCCGGCGAAGACGGGGCGCCCGGCAGTCGATGCGGCGGTTCCGGCGAACGAGGTTCTGCTTGTTCCGCTGGTTAATGGGTGTTTTTTTTCTTTTTCCCATTTTTTCCTTTGTTTTAAATTTTTTCCCGGTTTTCGTGCCCCGCGTTGGTCGCTCGCCGCGTGGTGGGTGAAAGACCGGTACCTGCTCGCGCTGGTGCCGCCGTCGTCGAACGCTTGAGAACAGGCCAAAGGGAGTCGAGCCTGCCGGGGCTCTCCTCTGGTGAAAGTTACGTTGTCCCGCGACGGAACCGCCGTCTGCGGGGAGCGGGTGGCAGGCGAATCCGTCCCGCTCCAGGGCTCTCGACCGCTCCGAAAAGGGAACCGACGCCCAGCGAGACACCGTCCCACGGGCGCGGCGGGAGAGGCTTCGCGGAGGGCCGGCTCTGCCGGTGCACGAACCGCCGCTGAACCTCTCTGCAGCCGCTGCCCGCTCTCTCGCGCGCAGGGCCCCGCGCCGAGCCGTCCTTCCCCGCTCCCCGGGGGGGTGGCTTGGTTGCGCGCGGCCGTTGCCGCCCCAGGGAACCGTGGACGCGGAGCCTGCCGCTCCTCGAAGCGTTCGGGGCGGCGTCGGAGGGGGCCTCTCGGCGGGCCGGCTCTGCCGGTGCACGAGCCGCCGTTGAACCTCTCAGCAGACGCCGCTCGCTCGCACGCAGGGCCCCGCGCCGAGCCGTCCTCCCCGCGTGGCGGCGGCTTAGGCGTGCGCGGCCGTCGCTGTCCCCAGGGAGCCGTGGCCACGGGGGCCTCGGCACGCTTCTCATTCCACTGATCGATGAGGCCTTTCGGGTCGCGTCGGAGAGGGCCCCCGGCGGGCCGGGCTACTCCGTGCTCTCCCTTTAACGGGGGTGGGGCCCGGCGGTGCCCGGTGTTCAGGCTGGTCGGTCTCCTTTCCAATTCGCTTCCCGTCGCATCACGAGGTCGTTCGCCCTCGTCCCCACCCGGAGCGAGCCGTGGGGGGGGCCGTGCCGCGTTCTCGACCGAACCGGGCTGTGTGACGGCCGCGTGGTCCCGCCAGTCTGCAGCTGTCCCTCGAGCAGGTGAGGTGCCGGTGCGGGCCTCGGTCCGGGTCGCCCCGTGGGTGCCGGCCGCGAGCAGCGCCGGGCGGGGGTGTGGCAGAGCCG
>JAUMJL010000537.1:1165000-1167500 GCA_033558185.1 Dromococcyx pavoninus | reverse complement strand
GAATCGATTATTAATTGAGTTCACCGCGTCATCATCGTCATCGCCGTCGCTGTTGCTTCCAGGTGACGCCTAGTTGGCTAATCGGAACGGCGGACACAGGATTAGGGAGGGATGATGCATCTCGCACCATAACACGATTGGGTACCGATCGATGAAGCGAGTATACACCTTCCCCAAGAAGCCACGCGAGCCGGCCCCTCCCCAGCCATACCTCTGCGCCAGGGCTCCGCGCCCGCCTCTGCACCAGCCTCCCTCCTCTGCCGCCACCGCCGCTGCGAGTGAGCACCCAACCGGTAACCTTTTTTTGGCGCCGAGTGCCGGGGTGGGTCCGCCTGCCGGGCCGCGCCTGCGCAGGGAGCCAGTCCACCGACCGCCCCCTCCCTCACCGCTGCCTCCTCCCACATACACACCCACCCCCCACCCCCCACCCCCCCCCACAACCCACCCCAAACACCCCCAGGCCGCCCCCCCCTCCCCCCCCCCCGCAAGCCGCAAGTAAAGCGAAAGCGGCGCCCGGTCCCTCCACTCTCGCGGCGCACGACGAGGCCGCGACAGGGACGGATATGTTCTTCGCAGTTACTCAGTGCAAGTAAAAGCGTACGGGTCGCCGCAGGGAAAAAAAAACAAAAAGCCCAGAGAAACAGCGAGTTCATCCGCCTCCACACCACGTAAAACCCCAAGCGGCGCGCCCGATCCCTGCAGTCTCCCGGGCGGTCGTTGGCGATCGGCCCCCCAGGTGTACCCCCATCCCGGTTGGCCGCCTGGTCTACCCGCCCGCGCACGCGCGGTCGCCAGGTCTATCCTCTTCTCATTGGGCAGCCTCGTCTACCCGGACGCATTGGGCCGCCAGGTCTACCCGCCCGGCCCTCGCCCGCTCGCTCGGTCTACCCCGACGCCCCGGGCCGCCAGGTCTACCCTTTACCCCCAGCGGCCCGGTCGCCAGGTCTACCCGCCCGAACCCTCGCCCGGTCGCCCGGTCTACCCCGACGCCCCGGGCCGCCAGGTCTACCCTTTACCCCCAGCGGCCCGGTCGCCAGGTCTACCCGCCCGAACCCTCGCCCGGTCGCCCGGTCTACCCCGACGCCCCGGGCCGCCAGGTCTACCCTTTACCCCCAACGTCCGGTCGCCAGGTCTACCCGCCCGAACCCTCGACCGATCGCCCGGTCTACCCCGACGCCCCGGGCCGCCAGGTCTACCCTTTACCCCCAGCGGCCCGGTCGCCAGGTCTACCCGCCCGAACCCTCGACCGATCGCCAGGTCTACCCCGACGCCCCGGGCCGCCAGGTCTACCCTTTACCCCCAGCGGCCCGGTCGCCAGGTCTACCCGCCCGAACCCTCGACCGATCGCCAGGTCTACCCCGACGCCCCGGGCCGCCAGGTCTACCCTTTACCCCCAGCGGCCCGGTCGCCAGGTCTACCCGCCCGAACCCTCGACCGGTCGCCAGGTCTACCCCGACGCCCCGGGCCGCCAGGTCTACCCTTTACCCCCAACGTCCGGTCGCCAGGTCTACCCGCCCGAACCCTCCACCGGTCGCCAGGTCTACCCCGACGCCCCGGGCCGCCAGGTCTACCCTTTACCCCCAACGTCCGGTCGCCAGGTCTACCCGCCCGAACCCTCGACCGGTCGCCCGGTCTACCCCGACGCCCCGGGCCGCCAGGTCTACCCCTTACCCCCAGCGGCCCGGTCGCCAGGTCTACCCGCCCGAACCCTCGACCGGTCGCCCGGTCTACCCCGACGCCTCGGGCCGCCACGTCTACCCTTTACCCCCAACGGCCCGGTCGCCAGGTCTACCCGCCCGAACCCTCGACCGATCGCCAGGTCTACCCCGACGCCCCGGGCCGCCAGGTCTACCCTTTACCCCCAACGTCCGGTCGCCAGGTCTACCCGCCCGAACCCTCGACCGGTCGCCAGGTCTACCCCGACGCCCCGGGCCGCCAGGTCTACCCTTTACCCCCAACGTCCGGTCGCCAGGTCTACCCGCCCGAACCCTCGACCGGTCGCCAGGTCTACCCCGACGCCCCGGGCCGCCAGGTCTACCCTTTACCCCCAACGGCCCGGTCGCCAGGTCTACCCGCCCGAACCCTCGACCGATCGCCCGGTCTACCCCGACGCCCCGGGCCGCCAGGTCTACCCTTTACCCCCAGCGGCCCGGTCGCCAGGTCTACCCGCCCGAACCCTCGACCGATCGCCAGGTCTACCCCGACGCCCCGGGCCGCCAGGTCTACCCTTTACCCCCAGCGGCCCGGTCGCCAGGTCTACCCGCCCGAACCCTCGACCGGTCGCCAGGTCTACCCCGACGCCCCGGGCCGCCAGGTCTACCCTTTACCCCCAACGGCCCGGTCGCCAGGTCTACCCGCCCGAACCCTCGACCGGTCGCCAGGTCTACCCCGACGCCCCGGGCCGCCAGGTCTACCCTTTACCCCCAACGGCCCGGTCGCCAGGTCTACCCGCCCGAACCCTCGACCGGTCGCCAGGTCTACCCCGACGCCCCGGGCCGCC
>JAUMJL010000537.1:1157500-1160000 GCA_033558185.1 Dromococcyx pavoninus | reverse complement strand
CCGGGGCTGTGGGGTCGGGGTCGTTCCCGGCCAGAGCACGGGCGGCAGCGGTCGGGAAGAGAAAAAAGGGGGGGGTGCTGCCGGTAACGGAGCGTGGCGAGCTTCCCTCGCCGGCCGAGCGCGCGCGTGCTCGCGCCGCGGAGGAGGGCGAAAGCGGCGAGCGGCGACCACGCAGGCGGCGGTGCGGCGAGGAGCGAGAGACGCGTTGGGGCCCTCGCGGGCCGGGGGAGGCGGCTCCTCCGGCCCACTTCCCCCGCGGCCGTTGCGGGCCGCGAGGCCCTCCGGGCGTTCCGGGCTGGTGCGTGGCGGTGGCTCCCCATCCTCCCCGGTGCCCTCGTCCCCTCCGTCACGAGGGGCTCCGAGGTGCGCTGAGCGGGGGCTGGGTGTCGCTCGGTTGAACGAGGCTCCGCGCTGGACGGCGGCCCAAGCCTCGGCTGCCCTCCCGGGCGCAGCGCCGGGTCGCTGAGGGAAACCCCGGGCCCCGGGCAGGAAGGCCGAGGTGATGGCGGCGGGTGGCGGGCGCGCCCCCGCGGGTGGACGCTCCCCCGGTGGCGGCAGCGGGGGAGGCACCGCCGCGGGGCCATCAGGTCGTTTCCCTCACCCCAGGGCCAGGTACCTAGCGTCCGCGCACCGGCGGCCCCTTCCCCTTGCGGGAAGAGGGCCGCCGGGGCCGGGCGGAGGTTTAAAGACTCGGGCGGCACGGTGTCACCCGGGGCGGTGGGCGGGGACCGGCGTCGCCTTAAGGGGAAGGGAGTCTCTCCTTGCTGACCCCTGAGTGGCCGCCGGCCGCGCTCGTCCCGCGGGAGGAGCCGTGCCGGGGAGGGGCGCCCCTCTGCCCCCCCTTCTCCGCGGTCCGGTCTCGGTGGAGCGACCGCCGCGGTGCCGTGCGTGCCGGCCGCGGCCGGTCTGCGCGCCTCGGAAGCTTGGGTTGAGCCCCGGCGGCGGTGGTGGTGACGGGGAGCGCGGGCTTCCTCTCGCCGCCGGGGCTGGCGGGTCCCCCGTGGTGGGGGGGCTCGCCGGGCGGCCGTCGCGCCGCCGTGCCTCCTTCGCAGCGCTGCGCCGCGCCTCCCTTCTGCCGCTCGCGTCCCCGGCGAGCGTCCGGCGTCCTCAGGTCGTCGCTGCCGGCGAGGGCGGCACCCCGGTCCGAGCGGCGGCGGCGCCGCTCGGCCGGCCGGAGGGCGCCCACCGCCTCGGCGTGGGGCGTGCGCCGTCCCGGCCCGGGCCTAGCTCGTGGTTTCTGCGCCGCCATTCCCCGGCCTCGCCGGCGGGCGGGTGGACGGAGCGAGCCCGGGGGCGTCCCACGCCCGGTCTCCGCGTGGAGACGGGGGGAGCGGGTGACGTCCCCGTCTGTGCGCCGTCCACCTTCCGTCCGGCGCGCGCCCACGGAAGGGGTCCAGGCGAGAAGCCAGCGTTGCGGCGGCTCCGGGAGGGGCGGGCTCGTCCCGGCTGGGGCCGGCGGGCGCCGTCCGGCCGCGAGGCGGCTCGGCACCGGCTTGCCGCCGTCTTGGGCTCCGGTGGTGTTTTGCCTCTGCGCGGCCGCGGCGGCCGCGCGCGGGGCGCCCGGTGGGGTTGAGCGGGAAAGGGGGAGCCGACCGCGCCGCGGTCGGGCGGCGCAGCCTGTGTGGAGGGTTCCCGAGCCCCGAGGTCGGGCAGACGGGCGCGGCTGGTGGCGCGGTGCCGCGGGGGCCTCCGCGCGGAGGCCGGGCCGAGCCCGGGCGCCTGGGCCGACTCCGAAGCGAGCGAGGCGCTTGTCTGTCCCCACGTCGCAGCGGAGGAGCGCGGGCTCCCTCGCCGTTCGGAGGTTTTACACACCTTGTTGTGCTCGTACGGTCAATCCGAGGCGAGGCTTTTGCCATGCCGCAGCGCCCCTCCCGCGCGTGCGAGGGGGGGCGGGCGGCGTGGCCGACCCTGCCGAGAAAGGGGCCGCTTGCCTGGCGAGCGGTCCCGGCCCCTCCGCGCGCGCGGGGCGGTGCCAAAAAAACCCCAGACAACTCTTAGCGGTGGATCACTCGGCTCGTGCGTCGATGAAGAACGCAGCTAGCTGCGAGAATTAATGTGAATTGCAGGACACATTGATCATCGACACTTCGAACGCACTTGCGGCCCCGGGTTCCTCCCGGGGCTACGCCTGTCTGAGCGTCGCGTGACGATCAATCGCCAGCCGAGCCGCCTGCCCCTCGCGCCTTGGCGCGGTGGGGTGGCGGCTCTGGCGGCGCGGCTGGGGCGCGTCGCAGGCCCTCTCCGGAGGGCCTTCGTCCCCCTAAATCGAGACTCGGGGAGCGCTCCGAAGCTCCCCGCTCCCGGGAGCGCCCGCTGCGCGGAGCTCGTCCCACCGGAGCGGTGCCAGGGTCGATCGTGCTGGGGCGGACCGGGCCAGTCGCGGCGGGTGGGGAAGCGAGAGCGAAGGCAGGCGGAGGGGCGGGGGCGAGGCGCGGGCCTCGCCCTTTTCCGGTCCCCTCGGTCATCCCGCGCGGGCGGCTGTCTGCGGGTGGGTACCGCG
>JAUMJL010000537.1:1147500-1150000 GCA_033558185.1 Dromococcyx pavoninus | reverse complement strand
ACCGGTCGCCAGGTCTACCCCGACGCCCCGGGCCGCCAGGTCTACCCTTTACCCCCAACGTCCGGTCGCCAGGTCTACCCGCCCGAACCCTCGACCGGTCGCCCGGTCTACCCCGACGCCCCGGGCCGCCAGGTCTACCCCTTACCCCCAGCGGCCCGGTCGCCAGGTCTACCCGCCCGAACCCTCGACCGGTCGCCCGGTCTACCCCGACGCCTCGGGCCGCCACGTCTACCCTTTACCCCCAACGGCCCGGTCGCCAGGTCTACCCGCCCGAACCCTCGACCGATCGCCAGGTCTACCCCGACGCCCCGGGCCGCCAGGTCTACCCTTTACCCCCAGCGGCCCGGTCGCCAGGTCTACCCGCCCGAACCCTCGACCGGTCGCCAGGTCTACCCCGACGCCCCGGGCCGCCAGGTCTACCCTTTACCCCCAACGTCCGGTCGCCAGGTCTACCCGCCCGAACCCTCGACCGGTCGCCCGGTCTACCCCGACGCCCCGGGCCGCCAGGTCTACCCCTTACCCCCAGCGGCCCGGTCGCCAGGTCTACCCGCCCGAACCCTCGACCGGTCGCCCGGTCTACCCCGACGCCTCGGGCCGCCACGTCTACCCTTTACCCCCAACGGCCCGGTCGCCAGGTCTACCCGCCCGAACCCTCGACCGATCGCCAGGTCTACCCCGACGCCCCGGGCCGCCAGGTCTACCCTTTACCCCCAACGTCCGGTCGCCAGGTCTACCCGCCCGAACCCTCGACCGGTCGCCAGGTCTACCCCGACGCCCCGGGCCGCCAGGTCTACCCTTTACCCCCAACGTCCAGTCGCCAGGTCTACCCGCCCGAACCCTCGACCGGTCGCCAGGTCTACCCCGACGCCCCGGGCCGCCAGGTCTACCCTTTACCCCCAACGGCCCGGTCGCCAGGTCTACCCGCCCGAACCCTCGACCGATCGCCCGGTCTACCCCGACGCCCCGGGCCGCCAGGTCTACCCTTTACCCCCAGCGGCCCGGTCGCCAGGTCTACCCGCCCGAACCCTCGACCGATCGCCAGGTCTACCCCGACGCCCCGGGCCGCCAGGTCTACCCTTTACCCCCAGCGGCCCGGTCGCCAGGTCTACCCGCCCGAACCCTCGACCGGTCGCCAGGTCTACCCCGACGCCCCGGGCCGCCAGGTCTACCCTTTACCCCCAACGGCCCGGTCGCCAGGTCTACCCGCCCGAACCCTCGACCGGTCGCCAGGTCTACCCCGACGCCCCGGGCCGCCAGGTCTACCCTTTACCCCCAACGTCCGGTCGCCAGGTCTACCCGCCCGAACCCTCGACCGGTCGCCAGGTCTACCCCGACGCCCCGGGCCGCCAGGTCTACCCTTTACCCCCAGCGGCCCGGTCGCCTGGTCTACCCGCCCGAACCCTCGACCGGTCGCCCGGTCTACCCCGACGGTTCGGCTCGCCAGGTCTACCCGCCCGCGTCCCCCCTCGTATGGTCGCCACGTCTTACCCGACGCCGTGGGTCGCCAGGTCTCCCTGCCCGCACGCGCCCGGGCGCCAGGTCTACCCTGATCCGGAGCGGCCTGCGTGTCCGCACGGCGCCGCTCGGCCGTTAGGTGTTCCCGTCTACATCCCCTTCTCCGCGGAGCTGCCAGGTCTACCCAGTCCCGGTGGAGACTGCCCTCGTACCGGAGGGCTGGGTAGACCGTTCCGCCGTGTCGCTTCCTCGTAGCCGTCGTAGGGGTCGCTGTTCTGCGCTGCCTCCAGTTACGCCTTCGTAGGAGGCGGCGTCCCTCGCGCGCCCCCTCGGTCGGTATTCGTTGCCGCCTTCAGGTATTGCAGCCGAGCGGCCGCACTTTTGCATACTATAGGAGGTAGTGCTGACTCGCCTCCGAGGCCAGGTCCAGCCAACCAGCCGCCGCGCCCGCGACTGAGCCGGCGAAGACGGGGCGCCCGGCAGTCGATGCGGCGGTTCCGGCGAACGAGGTTCTGCTTGTTCCGCTGGTTAATGGGTGTTTTTTTTCTTTTTCCCATTTTTTCCTTTGTTTTAAATTTTTTCCCGGTTTTCGTGCCCCGCGTTGGTCGCTCGCCGCGTGGTGGGTGAAAGACCGGTACCTGCTCGCGCTGGTGCCGCCGTCGTCGAACGCTTGAGAACAGGCCAAAGGGAGTCGAGCCTGCCGGGGCTCTCCTCTGGTGAAAGTTACGTTGTCCCGCGACGGAACCGCCGTCTGCGGGGAGCGGGTGGCAGGCGAATCCGTCCCGCTCCAGGGCTCTCGACCGCTCCGAAAAGGGAACCGACGCCCAGCGAGACACCGTCCCACGGGCGCGGCGGGAGAGGCTTCGCGGAGGGCCGGCTCTGCCGGTGCACGAACCGCCGCTGAACCTCTCTGCAGCCGCTGCCCGCTCTCTCGCGCGCAGGGCCCCGCGCCGAGCCGTCCTTCCCCGCTCCCCGGGGGGGTGGCTTGGTTGCGCGCGGCCGTTGCCGCCCCAGGGAACCGTGGACGCGGAGCCTGCCGCTCCTC
>JAUMJL010000537.1:1132500-1135000 GCA_033558185.1 Dromococcyx pavoninus | reverse complement strand
AGTAAAGCGAAAGCGGCGCCCGGTCCCTCCACTCTCGCGGCGCACGACGAGGCCGCGACAGGGACGGATATGTTCTTCGCAGTTACTCAGTGCAAGTAAAAGCGTACGGGTCGCCGCAGGGAAAAAAAAACAAAAAGCCCAGAGAAACAGCGAGTTCATCCGCCTCCACACCACGTAAAACCCCAAGCGGCGCGCCCGATACCTGCAGTCTCCCGGGCGGTCGTTGGCGATCGGCCCCCCAGGTGTACCCCCATCCCGGTTGGCCGCCTGGTCTACCCGCCCGCGCACGCGCGGTCGCCAGGTCTATCCTCTTCTCACTGGGCAGCCTCGTCTACCCGGACGCATTGGGCCGCCAGGTCTACCCGCCCGGCCCTCGCCCGCTCGCTCGGTCTACCCCGACGCCCCGGGCCGCCAGGTCTACCCTTTACCCCCAACGGCTTGGTCGCCAGGTCTACCCGCCCGAACCCTCGACCGGTCGCCCGGTCTACCCCGACGCCCCGGGCCGCCAGGTCTACCCTTTACCCCCAACGGCCTGGTCGCCAGGTCTACCCGCCCGAACCGTCGACCGGTCGCCCGGTCTACCACGACGTCCCGGGCCGCCAGGTCTACCCTTTACCCCCAATCGCCCGGTCGCCAGGTATACCCGCCCGAACCCTCGACCGGTCGCCCGGTCTACCCCTTCGCCCTTGGCCGCCAGGTCTACCCTTTACCCCCAACGGCCCGGTCGCCAGGTCTACCCGCCTGAACCGTCGACCGGTCGCCCGGTCTACCCCGACGCCCGGGGCCGCCAAGTCTACCCTTTGCCCACAACGGCCCGGTCGCCAGGTCTACCCGCCCGAACCCTCGACCGGTCGCCTGGTCTACCCTGACGCCCTGGGCCGCCAGGTCTACCCTTTGCCCCCAACGGCCCGGTCGCCAGGTCTACCCGCCCGAACCCTCGACCGATCGCCCGGTCTACCCCGACGCCCCGGGCCGCCAGGTCTACCCTTTACCCCCAATTGCCCGGTCGCCAGGTCTACCCGCCTGAACCGTCGACCGGTCGCCCGGTCTACCCCGACGCCCCGGTCCGCCAGGTCTACCCTTTACCCCCAGCGGCGCGGTCGCCAGGTCTACCCGCCCGAACCCTCGACCGGTCGCCCGGTCTACCCAGACGCCCCGGGCCGCCAGGTCTACCCTTTACCCCCAAGCGCCCGGTCGCCAGGTCTACCCGCCCGAACCCTCGACCGGTCGCCCGGTCTACCCCTTCGCCCTTGGCCGCCAGGTCTACCCTTTACCCCCAACGGCCCGGTCGCCAGGTCTACCCGCCCGAACCCTCGACCGGTCGCCCGGTCTACCGCGACGCCCCGGGCCGCCAGGTCTACCCTTTACCCCCAACGGCCCGGTCGCCAGGTGTATCCGCCCGAACCGTCGACCGGTCGCCCGGTCTACCCCGACGCCCTGGTCCGCCGAGTCTACCCTTTGCCCCCAACGGCCCGGTCGCCAGGTCTACCCGCCCGAACCCTCGACCGGTCGCCCGGCCTACCCCGACGCCCCGGGCCGCCAGGTCTACCCTTTACCCCCAGCGGCCCGGTCGCCGGGTCTACCCGCCCGAACCCTCGACCGGTCTCCCGGTCTACCCCGACGCCCCGGGCCGCCAGGTCTACCCTTTACCCCCAACGGCCCGGTCGCCAGGTCTACCCGCCCGAACCCTCGCCCGGTCGCCCGGTCTACCCCGACGCCTCGGGCCGCCACGTCTACCCTTTACCCCCAAGCGCCCGGTCGCCAGGTCTACCCGCCCGAACCCTCGACCGGTCGCCCGGTCTACCCCTTCGCCCTTGGCCGCCAGGTCTACCCTTTACCCCCAACGGCCCGGTCGCAAGGTCTACCCGCCCGAACCCTCGACCGGTCGCCCGGTCTACCCCGACGCCCCGGGCCGCCAGGTCTACTCTTTGCCCCCAACGGCCCGGTCGCCAGGTCTTCCCGCCCGAACCGTCGACCGGTCGCCCGGTCTACCCCGACACCCCGGGCCGCCAGGGCTACCCTTTACCCCCAACGGCCCGGTCGCCTGGTCTACCCGCCCGAAGCCTCGACCGGTCGCCCGGTCTACCCCTTCGCCCTTGGCCGCCAGGTCTACCCTTTGCCCCCAACGGCCCGGTCTCCAGGTCTACCCGCCCGAACCCTCAACCGGTCGCCCGGTCTACCCCGACGGTTCGGCTCGCCAGGTCTACCCGCCCGCGTCCCCCCTCGTATGGTCGCCACGTCTTACCCGACGCCGTGGGTCGCCAGGTCTCCCTGCCCGCACGCGCCCGGGCGCCAGGTCTACCCTGATCCGGAGCGGCCTGCGTGTCCGCACGGCGCCGCTCGGCCGTTAGGTGTTCCCGTCTACATCCCCTTCTCCGCGGAGCTGCCAGGTCTACCCAGTCCCGGTGGAGACTGCCCTCGTACCGGAGGGCTGGGTAGACCGTTCCGCCGTGTCGCTTCCTCGTAGCCGTCGTAGGGGTCGCTGTTCTGCGCTGTCTCC
>JAUMJL010000537.1:1105000-1122500 GCA_033558185.1 Dromococcyx pavoninus | reverse complement strand
GCAGGCGCCGCCCGCCCCCCCCACCGCTCACCGCCGCTCCCGCCCGGCGCCGGCGCCGCCGCCGTTGCCGCGCGCGCCGCCGCCCCCAGCCGTTCCCGTCCGTCGGGGCAGCCGGAGAGTTCCCGCGGCGCGTGCACCGTAGCAGGCCGGCATGCGCCCCCGCCCGCCAGTGTCAGCGCGCGGTCCTGCGGGGGAGTGTCCCCGGGCCGGCGCCCCGCCTCGGCCGGCGCCTAGCAGCCGGCTTAGTACTGGTGCGGACCAGGGGAATCCGACTGTTTAATTAAAACAAAGCACCGCGAAGGCCCGCGGCGGGTGTTGACGCGATGTGATTTCTTCCCAGTGCTCTGAATGTCAAAGTGAAGAAATTCAATGAAGCGCGGGTAAACGGCGGGAGTAACTATGACTCTCTTAAGATGGGACCATAGTTGCTAGCTGGGCTCTGCCGCAGAGGTCACACCTCCACGTGGTCCCGCTGGATACCCTTCGGGGTAACCGAGTTGGCCTCTGCCCCAGTCGTGTGGAATCATAGCTGCTTCCTCCCTATCGAACAGTCTCGCCAGCTGTTTGATAGTATCCCAATATGGTGAATCAAAATTATGCTCCAAGTTGTACCTTCGAGCCAAATTCTCTGCCCACGAGTAATAGTTGGGCACCGCCTGGTTATCTGGAGGGGGAAACCAGGTGTAGTCAGCCCTCACTCGGATTGGACACGGGTACTAGAATGAGACTGATGTTCTCATCTGTGGCTACCCAAACATGCACATTTGATTGGTGGAATTTGGAGATTGCCAAATCCATCGGCAATCCGGTTAAATTAGTAGATGAGGATTGGGAATTAAAAAGATGGGAGTTTATTAACTCTAAATATATGAGAGTTGAAGGTTACCATCCATCTGCTAAAATGGATGAACTGAATATGTTCCCAGAGGTTCATGAGGTTCCGACGCCTCAGAAATCCATGAGCAATAATATCAGCTCAGAGGTGGATGTGAGGGTGGAAGCTGAGGTAGAGGAACTTTCACCCTCTGGTGATAATATTCAGGATAGTCCAGCGCCGACTATTCCTGATTCGGAAACGCAAAGGGATAATTCTCCTGGGGACACACCAGTAGTAGAAATCCCGGATACAAATCCAGCTTGTCCGTATTGTGGAATCCGGTTCGGGAAAGTCCCGGGATTGGTGGAACATCTTGCGAGGGCCCATGGAAAGGTTGAAGTAAAATTTCGATGTGCCAAATGTCATCGGGAGAGCGATAAACATCATAGTATTGCATGCCATTTCCCAAAGTGCAAAGGGGTTAAAACATCGGGCGAAGGAATGGCGTTTCTCTGCGAGGAATGTAACAGATGGTTTGAAACAAAAATTGGCTTGAGTCAACATAAGCGTCTGGTCCATCCAATTACACGGAACAAAGAGCGGATCCTCGCGTCTCAACCAAAAACAAGTACTGCGAGAGGGGTACATCGCCAATGTTGGAACGAGGAAGAGGTAAATTTATTAAAAGAGTTAGAAAAACAATTCGAGGGAGAAAGAAATATTAACAAACTAATAGCGGAACACATTCCATCCAAGACCGCTGAACAGATAAGTGATAAGAGACGGATGCTGCTAAGAGATGGTAATAAGAAAGAGAAGGAAAAAGACCTTGAGATGAAGGAACATCTGATGGTGGCAGCACCCATGGAAACTGGGATCAATGAAGAGGAGGAATTGAAATCCCACTTTGAAAGGATAATTAAAGAAAAGGTTCGATCTTGTGATTTGCCCATTTTCATCGACCCTTATGAAGTCGAAAGCGGGACCATCTCGATTACTTCTATCAACGATGCAATGAGCAACTACATAACAAGTCTTGGAGAGAAGTCCGGTGAATTAAAAACCATTCAGTTGGAGGGAGCCTTGAGGAAGAAGCCTTCTCCTCGGAGACCACCACAGAAGTGGATGAAGAGGAGAGCGGCAAAAAGGGGCAAATTTCTGCGTTTCCAAAAATTGTTTTACCTCGACAGAGGAAAACTTGCTAACATCATTTTGGAGGACAGAGAAGCCCTGAAATGTGAGATCCCCACAGGAGAAGTTCACGACGTGTTCAAATCCAGATGGGAATCTCCCGGAACATTCAAGAATCTTGGTTCTTTCAGTTCAACTGGTATGGCCGATAATTCAGTATTCCTTACCATGATAACGGAAAAGGAAGTCTCTAAGAACATCAGAGACACAAATAAGAACTCGGCGCCAGGCCCCGATAGGCTGAAGATAGAAGGTCTTGGGCGAAATGACTCTCAATTCGCCCAGCTTACAGCCTTATTCAATCTGTGGCTGGCAACTGGCATCATTCCTGACACGGTAAGGGAGTGTCGGACCATTTTAATACCGAAATCAACTGTCCAAGATCGCCTGAATGACATCAATAATTGGCGACCAATCACCATCGGTTCAACCATCTTAAGGTTGTTCTCAAGAATATTGACAGGTCGATTGACCAAGGCTTGTCCTATTAACAGCAGGCAACGCGGCTTCATAAAGTCTCCTGGCTGTTCAGAAAACTTAAAACTGTTACAGCTAATTATGAGACGGGCGAAGCTTGATCATCGTGCATTGGGTGTGGTGTTCATTGGTCTTGAAAAAGCTTTCGACACTGTGAGTCATGAACACATCTTAATGACTCTGCGACAAAAGGGAGTTGATAAACATATCTCTCTAATTAACAACACGTATGGTAATACCCATACTCGGTTCGAGTTGAATAATGGACATTCAGATCCAATTAGGATCTGCAGAGGCGTAAAACAAGGCGATCCCATGTCACCTCTCTTATTCAACTTATCTCTTGATCCCTTATTATGTAAACTGGAAGAAACGGGATGTGGATTCCAACATGGGGCGATGAAAATAACATCATTAGCCTTCGCTGATGACCTGGTCCTATTGAGTGACTCATGGGAGGGAATGAAAAGCAATATAGATATTGTCGAGGCCTTTTGTGAACTAACAGGCCTCAAAACACAGGGGGCAAAGTGTCATGGCTTTTACATCAAGCCAACCAAAGACTCATATACAATCAATGATTGTAAACCTTGGACTATAAATGACTCTCCCCTGAATATGATCAACCCTGGAGATTCAGAAAAATACTTGGGAGTCCAAATCGATCCATAGACTGGCATAGTTAAACCTGAATTGAAAGGGAAGATCAAAGATTGGTTACATCGGGTAGATAAGGCTTCTTTGAAACCTATGCAAAAGGTCGACATCTTGAAAGGGTTTATCATTCCTCGTGTGATTTACTTAGCCGACCAGGCAAATGTTAAGGTTACTTACCTCGAATCTCTTGACGCCGAAATAAGATCGGTTGTCAAGGGATGGTTACATCTTCCGCAATGTACTTGTGACGCCATCTTTTACCCCAGCACAAAAGATGGAGGACTGGGCATTACGAGACTTTCAAGGCAAATTCCCTGTTTACAGGCTAGAAGACTGCATAAAATTGCACAGTCTTCAGATCCTGCAGTGGTTGAATTTGCGAGGAGTGAAAACATCGAGAATGAGTTTGAAAAACTATGGATAACAGCTGGTGGGGATGAAAATAAAATCCCTTCGATTTGGGATCAGAGGTCCGTAACGCTAATAACGAGTCTAATTGGGGGAGACGAACCAAGCTCGGAATGGGAGGTATCCGCACCTAAGCTTGTTTATCCGAGACCATGTAACTGGAGAAAGAGGGAATTTGAGAACTGGACCAAACTATTGACTCAAGGAAAGGGAATCACCAACTTTGAGAACGATAACATCAGTAACAATTGGATTATGAGATATAGGGGCATTCCTCACAGGAAAAATATTACCGCCCTTCAATTACGAGCTAATGTCTACCCCACTCGTGAATTTCTATCTAGGGGTAGATCTGAGTCTACAATTAGATCTTGTAGACATTGCTCGGAAGAATGGGAAACCTGTGCCCACATAATCGGTTATTGTGAGAAGTGAAGGGCATGAGGATAAAAAGACATAACCGTGTATGTGAAATAATATCAAGAGAGGCAAGTATCAAGAATTGGATGGTGTTCCAAGAACTATCTATTAGAAATCAAAATAACGAACTTTTTAAACCCGATTTGATTCTAGTTAAAGACAATGCCGCATTAGTTATTGATGTGACGATACGTTTTGAATCAAAAAATACAACTCTAAAAGAAGCAGCAGATAAAAAAATCAGAAAATATAAACATCTGGAGGAACAAATCTGAGACTTGACAAATGTAACATCTGTTAAATTTTTAGGTTTCCCCCTCGGAAACGTGGGAAATGGTACGCTGGGAATTTCGGCATCTTAGAAGATATTGGGCTCTCAAAAACCCGGAGAGAACAACTGGCGCGGCACCTTTCAAATGTGGCTCTATTTTCATCTGTGGACATTCTACATACCTTCACGAGTAAGTCCCGTTCAAATACAGAATGAATTATTTATTTATTTATATATTTATGCATGCACTTTATGTTTGTTTGTTTATAAGTTTTTTTGCATGCCTTTGCCACTTATTATTAATTCGGTTTTTTCATTGTCACTATTCTTTTAATTGTTCCCCTAAATTATTATTATTGCATGTTAATTGCATGTTTATTGATTTTAATGTTTTTAACAGTTTATAATAATAAAGTGTTGACTTGCCACTAACCTAATTCGTCCCAATTTGGACAAATTGGCAAACAGTGAGGAATTCTCGTGATGATTACCGTTAATCATGCAAGTGCCAACCATCGCACTTTGTCACTAATTGACTTGGCTTTGACTGATGGATGGGCCATCATTAACCCGGAAAAGGGACACACGCGAGTGTGTTCAGTTCTAGCCAAATGCCTCGTCATCTAATTAGTGACGCAGCAGGCCTCCAAGGTGAACAGCCTCTGGCATGTTAAAAGAATGTAGGTAAGGGAAGTCGGCAAGCCGGATCCGTAACTTCGGGATAAGGATTGGCTCTAAGGGCTGGGTCGGTCGGGCTGGGGCACGAAGCGGGGCTGGGCGCGCTTCCACATACAGGGCACTGGGCGGGTGCCTCATTGTTTCAACAGCCACCAAGGGCCTTCGCAATGCTTTGTTTTAATTATCAGTTGGATTCTCTTGGTCCACCCCAGTTCTAAGCCGGCTGTGCTCCGCAATCCGTTTGTTGATGTTTCTCTTTCCCTCATACTCTTTCCCCAATCTTTCCAAAAGCTTCACTTCATCCTCGGTCCAACACTGCCTCTGCACCCCCCTTGCAGTACCCTCTTTAGGGTGGGATGCAGCGATCTTCTCAATATTCCTTGCAAGTGGGTGAACCAGGTGTTTATATTGACTCAAACCGCTTTTCTTCTTAAACGGTCTTTTACATTCCTCACAGACAAGCCCTTTCACTGCAACCAGTGCTTTATCCCCTTTGCACTTCGGTACATTCCATGGAATTCTATGATGTTTTCCCCTCAACAGACCACAACTGGTGCACTGAAACAGTATCCTATGCTTTGCATGCACTCTCTTTAGATGTTCAATAATTCCGGAAATCTTCTTGAACTGGGTCCCACAGCAAGGAAAAGATGGATTTAAGTCGGGAACCTTTACCACTGGTGTGCCCTCGCTGGAGAGACCAGCGTACTCATTGAAGAACGAACCAAGGGCATGACATTCCCTTTTTGCAGGTCTCATTATAAGTTTTTGATGTCCATCTGGCGATCTCGTAGTGTAGGTTTTCATGTTATAACAGTCTGACACTCCTGTACCACGTCGGGTATAAGACTGGTCGCCAACCATAGACTGTATACTTCCTTAGATTGAGTGAACTGAGTGTCTGATCGCACAACATGCTTCACAGCCCATCCAGCCCCGCTGCCGTTCCCCAATTCATCTCTTTGATGTTTTTAGAGTTTCCTGTCTCAGTGATAATAGCATGCGGATGACTAGTTTTTACACTTGCTAGTGACCTAGAAAAGAAGCAGTACAATTATTACTATTAATTATTGCCACAGACTTGGGAGTCACTGTTGGTTAAGGGTTCTGTGACTATCCGGGGATAGTCCTCACTACGAGGGTGAATTTGTCTGTTGTTTGCTCTGCTTTTACAAACCCTTAAACAGATCACAGTTGAAGTGGCACAGAAGAAACATCATTTGGAGCAGTATTCACTGGCTGGGTTTTTTTTGTAATAGAGGGGAGTAGGACAGAAGAAGCAAGCAAAACTTCTTAAACCATTTCCTCAGTTTCCTTGAGGCCTAGTTTCCAGTCTGAAAAGCTGGGATGACTCTAAGGGTCCAACTCAACATGGCCAAACACAGGAAGCCTGTCTGTGACTTGTAAGCACTTAAAAAGGCACTGAGAAACATTTTGATGCTGTAGCAGTGTGGACTAATATTTGCTCCTTTTTATTCAGTCCCATGGATTGGAAGCTTGGCCCACTCACTTTTCACTAGCCAGTCTTTCCTGAAAGAATGAGGAAAGGCACTGCTTCCACAGTAAACTATTACTTTCATCAAACATCAGTGTGGTTCTGAAAGCAGCCTGGTGGAAACATCAGACCGGCTCAAGACCTGTCCCTTCCTGATAGACCTAATACTACAGGCATACTTGCCCCTTTCAGCTAACTCGCCTCAGACGGGAGAGGGGTTCAAAAAGCATTCGTGCAAGGGTAGCCAACACCCAGAAAAATCCTAGCAAATATTAGCAAAGTAAGAATGCAGTTTCTGGCTGATGAACCATATGCAGCCAGGGTTAGATAAAGGAAGAATCAAGGCAGTACATCAGCGTTGCCAAGGTCAATATGGAAGGATAAATGTATGGCTGCACAGTGCCATCTTATATTTTTTTCTAATTTTAACAAAATAATATACAGCACCTTCAAACTGCAATGAATCTAGATTATGAGAACTATAATCCTAAGTCCATCCAGAAGTTTGCCTCATTTTAAAGAAGGAGAAACAGAAGAGGAAAAAGTGAAAAAAATCATCACTGATGTAGAGAAAGCTGTCTGTGTCTGACTTACAGGGTCCTCTTCTCTCTAGCAGTACTTCCACTGTATTTGCGTGATGAGGCAAAAAAACAGGCACCCGAACCACCAGCTGAAACCACAAACTGGATCTGGACGACTGCACACACAGCGGTCTCTACCTAGAGATAAAGGGAGAACACCTCATTTCTAAATAAACATGATATGGTGCTGCTTTTTTGGTTCTGCTTTGTGAAATAAAGTCTGCTGCTCCTCCTATCCAATCTGACATTGTTTGGCTTCCCTCAAGTGCCTATAAGTCACCGAAAGGTAAAGCCACTCTGGGATCTTTCTTCTATTTTACAAAGACGACACAAGGAAACGACTGTTACTTAACATCCTTTGAACCTAGAATAATAGCATCAAAGGTACAAGGCAAAGAGCATTTGTATGAAGAGCTTCCATCTGTCATTTTGCAATTACATTATATAGGGCATGTAACATCACACAAGCACAGGACCACAGCAGGGAGGCATGGCTAAGAGTAAGATACAGATGAACTCAAAATTGGTTGTATGTCTGTCTGCGGCCTCATGCACTGTAAAGGCATCACATCTCCAAAACGGCATCAAAACTTCTCAGTTCCAGCAAGAACAAGCTCTGGCTGTGAGGGCATGGTAAGCAAGGAGCTTAATGTTGACCTCAAGAAAAGCAAGCGTTCACATGGTCAGAACCAGGGTAGAGTGACTGTACCCCAGCTCACAAAGTCCTTTTAACATTTTTGGCAGTTTCTGCAGCCTAAATGTCTACTCCTGAGAAAGCCCACTGAGCTTCCTGACCCCAAGACCTTGATATTAACAGCCCAGGGCACACTGACACCGAGGTGCGTGGTACATGCCATTTTATTACTTGCACAAATTCATTTTAAAAATCTTTCAACTGCAGGCGTGTCTATGTTAAAGAAAAAGAACGATTCCCAATATGAAGGAATTAAGATTAAGAATTTTACAGAAAGAGATGATTAAACTTCCAACTATATGGACATTTTGGGGCACATAAACATTTGTAATATTTGTTCTGGAACTTGTGATTGCCGGCTACATAATTGAACATACATGGAATACCTTTTTAAGGACCTTAATACCATACATTTCATTGTTTAATAACATGAACAAGGAATGGAAACAACTCTGCTTACTATATGACATTTGAAACTGCATGGAATACGTTTTCTTACAAAAAATAATAATTTTAGTTGTTTACACACTTCTTGAACACTTGCTAGAGACATTGCAGATGCAGCTTGTCTTGAGAAGCCCACACCTGATAAAACACTGGCACCAATACTTCAAACAGCCCAAGGTGTCAACGAAACGGTCCTCTCGCTTATCCAGTATTCACATACTGGGTTTGGCTCACAAGGTAGAATAAGACGCAACACCCAAATGTAATAATGGGAGAAACTATCCCTCTAACTTCTTTATGAAAGCAATGAGGCCTCAGGGAATTATGTCTCAGAGGAACAACAGACACCATCTTGCTCTAATTCTTGCTTCTACTTACTATTGAGGAACTGACCTTAAAATAGAGAATTGACAAGTAATACAAAAGTAACCTTTAATTCCCATTTTGCTTATTATAAAATGTTCTTTCGGACCTGTAGTTTCCAAGTCACATGCAGAGCTGAAGGTTCCGTGTTCGACAAAAACATGTCTAGAGATGGTTGTGGGATGTCTAATCTCACTAAGAGTTATTTTTTCTCGAATGTTTACAGAAAAAAAGAGGCAAGTTGCAGAACTACGGTACCGGATGTGCAAAAGGACAACAGAAACCCCTGATCAGCTATGCACGACATATTTTGCAATAGCTACTGTTTCTGGTCACAAAAGAACTTTAGGTCAGTATAAAGAAAACCAAGCACCCATAATTTTATTGTGTGCAACAACGTATCTGGAAACTTGGCAGTACTTGGGATGTTATTAGTAATAGAGAAACTTATAAATGGTAATAAAGATACTTACCAAGAGGCCATTCACTGGATAGACTGAGTAGATTTAATGAGATATCCTGATGTATTTACAGTCTTTCTCTTACAAAGCCAAATAATTTCGCAATCTTAAACCGTGAAAACTGTGCCCCAAAGTCATAGTTCTTAGACAAAACCTCTTACTTTCAGCTCCAAGACAAAACATAAACCATTTAACCTTGTTTACTCTTTGTGACACAGTCCAGTCCTCCTTTACTGACTGAGGAAAAGAAGCTACAAAAAGCTTTTTCTGCTTATCAGAGCCACACTGCACCAAAGCAACAGTCACTGAATCCTCTCATTTCTTGACGCTCGCACACCACTTTTGTTGTTTGACAGCAGCATCTTGAACTGAGAAGGGGAGCTCCCAGGAGGCCTACTGACATTTGAAAATACAATTACTTAAGTGCACAGATCCATCAGGGTCACAGAAATCAACACTCACTAGCTATTTGCCAAGAAGGGATGGCAGATGAAAAGTGCAATGGCCTAGTCACTAAGAGGCTTAAATACAAGAGTTGTGACCCAAAACCACACACAGTTCAAACAGTCTCAAGCACTGTAAAACATTATGAAGGAAGCTGCTCAAAGCAGCAAGTAAGAAAACACAACTTGGAGAGCTGGACAGCCACATGCTGAGGCACCAGCAGCAAGGAGCCCCCAGGACCTTGTCCAGAGTTCTCACCAGAGGCGGGGAGGGAAGATACCAAAAGGCATCATCTGTAGTAGCACACAAAATAGCTCCAGTAGTCAACCGGTACAGTGACACAGATCACCACTAAATCCACACAGCTTCAAGGAGCGGGTCCTCAAAATGCCAAGGCTGCTCAGAGTTCCAAAGCTGTGCAAAAGCCTTGGCTCCCTGTTTGGATGCTTTTAAGGACAACAGCTTATTTGATGAATTCTGACCTACCCAAACTTCTTCTAAGCCCAGTGGACACACTAACATAGATAAGTTACAGCTGTCAGGTAGTACCAAGTGAAAATATCTGGAGCTTGTCTAGAAACACTCAGGATCTCTGATCATTTCAAGAGGTGGGACACGTGCCTGAGACTTTGGAGAAAAAAAACATTACAGCTATTTGCAATGCGCCAAGTGGAAAAGCACCCTCAGCACATGGACTTAACATCACGCCCGCAAAATAGGTTATTTTAGACAGTGGGCTGAATCCTGACCTCATTGACAAAGAGTTCTAGAACACATTCACATTTTAAGGCTATGAGCAACAAGATATTTTGCAAGGAATACATCAGTTAACAGCTATTAAAAAAAAAGGGAAAAAAAAGAGATAGAGACGACTTCTGCTGAGAGAGCAGACTGAGAAGGAATTGAAAATTGTGATCTATGACTTTGTATCATCTGTCCAGAACGCTTCAGAAATTTCTGAATGCTTTGACACTGGTGCCAAACTAAATAAACTGCAAGGCTTGAGAGTGGATTTCTAGGCAGAATACCTATTATTACAAGGGAATTCAGAGAAGCTTGAAGGGGTTTTGTTAATATTTTTGTTTAGATCTGAATTCCAAGGAACAAAAGAAAAATATTTGACACAAACACTGAAAAATATTTCTCTGTGTCCCTCAGGAGTCTGTAGTGGGACCAGTGTTGTTTAATATTTTCATTCATGATGCAGCGAGATCACGTGCACCCTCAGCAAGCTTGCAGATGACACCAGTCTGATTGGGGAAGCTGTCACACCAGAATGACGGGATGTCATCCAGAGGGACCTGGACAAGCTGGAGAACTGGGCCTGTGTGGACCTCATGAGGTTCAACAAAGCCAAGTGCAAAGTCCTGCCCCTGGGCCACGGCAACCTCTGGTATCAATGCAGGATGGGGGATGTGATCGAGAGAAGCCCTGCAGAGAAGGATTTGGGGTGCTGGGGCATGAGGAGCTCGACCTGAGCCAGCAGTGTGCACTGACAGCCCAGAAGGCCAACCGTGTCCTGGGCTGCATCCAAAGAAGTGTTGTCAGCAGGGCAAGGGAGAGGAGTCTCTTCTTCTCCACAGTTGTGAGATCCCACGTGGAGTATTGTGTCCAGTTCTGGAATTCCCAACATAAGATAGACATGGGACTGCTGGAGCCAGTCCAGAGGAGGCTACGAAGATGCTCAGAGGGCTGGAGAACCTCTGCTATGAGGACAGGCTGAGAGAGTTGGGCTTGTTGAGCCTGGAGAAGAGAAGGCTCCAGGAAGAGCTTAGAGCAGGCTTCCAGTGCCTGAAAGGGGCCGACAAGATAGCTGGGGAAATGGCTTTATACAAGGGCTTATAGTGATAAGATGAGGGGGAAATGGCTTTAAATTGGGAAGGGGAAGATTTAGATCGGACATTAAGAAGAAATTCTTCACCGTGAGGGTGGTGAAACCCTGGCACATGCCTAGGGAAGCTGCGGATGCCCCCTCCCTGGAGGTGTTCAAGACCATGTTGGATGGGGTCTTGGGTAGCCTGGTCTGGTGGGAGGCATCCCTCTCTATGGCAGGGGAGTTGGAAATAGATGAGCTTCAAGAACCCTTCCAACCATTCTATAATTCTATTTGAGAGGGTACCTTTATTCTTCAATGATGCTTGCTTATGTATTGCAGGAAGGAAAGTTTTGCTCTACGGTCAGAGAATGTTTTCCTTACAGTAAAATAAGTATTCTCTCTTCTGCTGACCTATCAAATTAATTCTTTTGCTTAACTCTGATATATTCCCAAGGGATAAAAATCTCATTAACTGAAAAGCATGCTGCAATTAGACAAAACCAGGATTGGCGCACCCAAAAAATCAGGATTGGCGCGCCCAAACTTTGTGCAAACTGTTGACCTGTCAAAGCTAACAAATGAGTGCACATCCTAGTTATATTGAGAGCATATGGAAGTTATCGTTCCTGCGATAAAAAGACATTGAATTCTTCTTTGGACTCAAGTTTTCAGAGTGAAGAATAAGTGATTTTTTTTTTTTACTCCAGGCACTCTTTTTCTTTGTTTTATTCTTAAGTTACTTTTTCTTTGAAAACCTAACCTGATCCTGGGAATTGCACAATTGTATTCTGTAACACGGGAAATTCATGCTCTAGGAGCCATACAAATCCAAATGCACTCATTGTGTGTTCATTCACGTAATTTCTACGCGCTTCTCAGAGGGCTGGCTGAAAAGGAAAGATGGGTTTCCACTGTCACAGAACTAAAGGAGGAGCTAAGGGGACAGTCACACTTCTACAGCTTTGCCAACTGCTGGAAAACACAAGCAAAGTTCTCCTAGCATGGTGCGACTGCTATTACGCTGCACTCACAGGAGCTCAGCACACAAGTTGTACACCAACAACTCCTTCTGTTTCCTAGGGACAACGCAGGGATTTTTAAAGCAAGTTTCAACTCTTTGAAAGCCCTAAAACCATTAGTTGGGAGTAAGACGTGGGGTTAGGAACTACAGTTTTAGCTGGGTCTGCAAGAGGACAAGTTGAACAACTGCTCTATCCCTGTAAGGGCCAACTGAGAAATTGGTGATATGTGCCAGCTCTTTGTAATGAGCACTTCACGGCGGGTCACAAATGTGTGCATTGGAACCCAACGTTGACAAATAAGTAATTACTGGTTTACCTGCTAAATACAGGCTGGAATCCTACCCCTTACTTTATCAGATACCTGAAAACTAACAGTCATATATACCATAACATCTGAAGCATGAAACGTATGCCCTGCAACTTCCAGAGGGAAGAGCATTACATTATTTTTTCTCCAAGAAAAATAAGGTGAAAACATAGACAAAAGATTGTTGTTTTACAGGTGGTTTGAGCTAGAAAGTTTCACTTTATATCTCAATGTATCTTGGAGCTCTCATTCCCTTTTAAGTTGAAAAATATTCCACAAACACCACCCAAAAGAGAAGACATAATTTGAAGGCATCTTGCTGATATAAGTGTGCAGTTTGTACTTCCTAAACTACTTCTGAAATGATATCAAAATCAGCTGGGGAGGAGTGGCTGGGAAGCTGCCTGTCAGAGAAGGACCTGAGGGTGTTAGTCAACAGCCAGCAGGACACGAGCCAGCAGTGGCCCAAGTGGCCAAGAAGGAAAATGGCATCTTGGCCCATGTCAAAAGCGGTGTGGCCAACAGGACCAGGGCAGAGATTGTACCCCTGCACTCAGCACTGGTGAGGCCACACCTCGAGTACAGTGCCCATCCCTACAAGAAGCGCGTCCAGAGAAGAGCAACAAGACTGGTGAGGGGGCTGGAGCACAAGCCTTATGAGAGGCAGCTGAGGGAACCGGGTTTACTTAGCCTAGAGAAAAGAAGGCTGAGGGGAGACCTCATCACTTTCTACAACTACCCGAAAGAACGTTGTGGCAGGTTGGATGTTGGTCTCTTCTCCCAATTTAACAGTGATAGGTTGTGAGGGAGTGGCCTCAAGTTGCACCATGGCAGGTTCAGATTAGGTAAAATTTCTTCACCAAAAGGGCTCTCAGTCACTGGCAGAGGCTGCCCAGGGAGGTGGACGAATTGCCATCCCTGGAGGCGTCAAAATGCAGGTAGGTGAGGTGCTCAGGGATGTGATTTAGTAGTAGACAGGTACGGTTGGACTCCCTCACAAAGGTCTTATCAAACCAAATAATTCTATGACATCAAATCAATTCTTTTTCTTACTTCCATTATGTCATTAATTATGAGGAAAAAATAAAAATAGATTTTTGAAGCTGCCAAGCAAGTAAGTGAAGTTTTTCCTTTGAGGAGGTTTTGAAACAAGCCTTTTATTTGCTTTTCATAAGCTCTCAACTAATGCACTGCTTTTTTCCCCTGTGTATTTTGAAGTAAGTGTGAGTTTAGCGTAAGAGATAAATATGAAGACATTGAAAATCTGGAAAATAGAGACAGAAGGGAAAAAATATTTAATGGTGAAATAGTTAATTTTCTCGATCAAGCGGTAATCACAACTGATGATGAAAAGTCATATCCATTAAGGCATATAGTTATATGAGAGTTAAGGCCACAGAGATTTGCAAGTGTTACATTTATAAAGCATGCTGTACAACTAGAAGTGCACAACTACAGTCTGTCTTTTGATTGGAGTGGCTGACATAGTTCAAGTAGTGAACGCTGACCCTTGAGTGTGAATATTAGTTCAGAAAACAGTTCATCAGGTCATAGATAATTGGAGGAAAGTTTAATTCTCTGTGGAATTAAACTACATTCCCTAGAACAATGCCGTCACAGATGCTAATATCAACAAATCAAGGACAGAGTACTCTAAGCATTTGGGAGGAAATGAAAAAATAATCTACTAATTCTAGCATGTACAGTTTGCTTACAACAGAAGATGGCTTGACATCAGAACGAGAATGAAACCCTTACAAATTCCAGGAGTTTTGTTGATTTGCCTAAGAAATTATAAACTAGATGTATATTTGGATTTCATTATTGGCCTGATGCTGAATGTCAATATCCGAGTTAAAGTTCCAGCAGCCTCTCTATGACTTTCATGCTAAGCCCTCCAAGTGCTTACACTGCAGAAAGGACTAATTTGCAAAGACCTTTAACAGCTTCGTCTTGCGGCACAAGGGAGTTTGTGCCTGTAATCCCTCCTCCTCCTTTCTTCATTAAATTCCCTCCAGTTGATCAGGTTACCCCCATGTGAAATTTTACATGAGGAAGCACAAAACAGAGCACAGGAGCAAGAACAAGGACATTTTCAACCTGATTTACGTACGACACGCAGCAACTCCAGCAGAGAGAGACAACGTGAACAGGTCCAGCAGTGGCTTCCACGCTGACTTGCAAAAAACCACACTATATCAGAAGCCAAAAAATAACTCATCCTGCACAACAGCTCCACTAAGTACCTTTAGGGAATAGAGAGTGTCAATTGCATTAAACTACATGGAGCCACACGTGACAGGTTTGGGAAAATTTCTACAGATGGTGAAGACTGCGTTACGGCTGAACTATACTAATAAAACTGCAGCAGATTTTTCTCCTGAGAGTACTACCAGAAATCCAACTCAGTAAAGTATTCCAATTGAAGTGCATGCTAAATTATCTGGTTTCCTAAAGTGAAAACACACCATTGGAAATGCCATAGTGGAACACAAGGCAGCACACAGCTCTGTAAGGAAGAGCATGACTCAGCTTTTATTTTGTTCACTTGACCAAAAAGCAGTGTTTCTGGACTAGATGTACTCTGCCCATCCAAACAACCTTAATTCATCTGGCAAGGGCCCACTATTCATTGCTTTTTATGCAATAATTTCAACAAAAAACTATTTGGAACAGTCACCACAGAAGTGAAAACATTTTCCAAAAAAAAAAAAAAAAGACAAAAATATAGTTTCACTTCAATAAGTACTGCAGCTTAGATTTCTTCTATTTTCAGAACTCAAGACATTTTTCAAATCCCAAGCAGGAGTTAAAAAACAACAACACAAAATCACAAAGCAGGGCAGAAGTCCTCCTCACATTTCAGTATTCTTCTGGGAGAATATAATTTGTAACTGCTTATCACACAAAAACAAATTTAAAAAACCCCAAATAACTCAGCTATGGGAAATCCGTTAACAGCTGTCACTAAAACTACACTGGAAATCTCATTTAGGCTGAGCCTAAATCCTTTGTGCCCCCATGCACTAAAAAGTAAAAACTAAACAAAAAATCCCTACCTCAAACTATAAAACAAGAGCAAAGAAAGACAAGACAGCACCAATAGCAAGTATTTGTGGCAACTTATCTCTGAAGTTGCCACATTCCAAACAACTTTACTCAAGACTAAAAAGTAAACCCATGAGAAAAAATTATCATCTGAAACTTACAGAAGAAATGACTGCAGCAGGCTCAAATGCACCACAAAGGAAAACACACCACTGTCTCAAACAGAGCAAAGCTGCTCTGGTCTCCAACTTCACCCAATCCTCCAGCAGCAGGTAAGAGTCAGCTCTAAATCAGAAGGCCTTTTAAGGGGCAAACCTCTTCACCTGCAGCAAATTGGTGACCATAGATGTGGCACAGATTTAACAAACCCAATTATTAGTTTTAGAAGTTTTTTAACAAGACCTACTCTTTTAATACCAAATCTAGCACCCTGCTTAGGATGGGTAATAGGAAATTACTCCTAAATATAATATGTTGGTGGCTTTCTGAAAGTTCATCTATCAGTAAGACGGCCAAGCTTGATTTAAATTATGTAAGTCAACAGCAGATACATCATTAAGCCACTAAATTGTCAATTATCCTTGTGAAAAACCCCTCCAGATTAAAAGATTCATTCCATATTCTAGTCACTGATGTACAGTGTTCGGAAGTATATCAGTAACTGTTATATATAATATGCTTTATATAAGCATAGCGTTATCTACGGTTCAGAAGGAGGTGAACTTTTATTAAACTTCCTTGATTGATCTCATACAGAAGCAAATTCACAGAGACTGTCCTATTTCTCAGCAGTTGAAGAAGCAGCAAACTCTAAAGGGCATTTTCCACTGTTTCTTTATTTTTTTGATCCTCTTTGTGTCATTTTCCCAGCAGTCTTACCATCACATACAGCTGTGTGTTATGTATAGTCATGGAACTACAAATCAAGGCTGAAAAAATCCAATAAAACCGTCATAGAGAAGCTAGAAATAAGAGCAGACCCTAGGCATGAAAGAAAAGTACACAGACACAATCATTGCTTGTATCAGCTGAATCACACCCCTTCCTATCACAGGAGTAACTCGTTACGATCACTGCTGCAACATCATTAGTCAGGCTCTGATTGCAGGGATCTGTGAATCCCAAGCATACCCATAAAGAAAGTCAGCAAAGGTCCAGTACCTCTAAGATACAGAGGGTGGGGAAAAGCTAACACAATAAAGCTCTGCTGCTTGAGACATCCTGAGGATATCAACACATGTAAATCTTTTCACCAACACTTCTCTGAGCAGGAATTTACAAGAAAACCACCTTACTCAATGAACTGTCTAATGAGACCAAAACTAGTTGGAACTGCAGAGGCACCAAGTAGCTGTCCTTCACATGCAGAACACTTCCTAGTTCTCCTCAATCAGGAAGCAGTTACTCTCTCTGTAAGAAGCTGTTCTTGTCTTTGTGTAGCACTTGGGAGATGACAAAACCCTCTCTCCAGTTCCCCACCGCTAAAAATGTCAGGGGTTAGAGAATACGAACTGCTGTCTTTTTTTCTCCTATTTACCAGGGGAGAGCTGAGTCTTTTGATCTTTCTCACACAAAATCTAGAATCTCAACATGTTATAAGGCCTCAAGTTTCACAAGCCTGTATTCCGTAAACGTAAGAGCCCTTCTCATTAAACACACAAGGCTAAACAACAAGTAGTTCTATAGACGTGTTTTTCTACCTCCCAGCCTCCTCATCAATCTTGCATTATATTAAAGAATTACTTTATGTTGAAGAATTTCACCAGTCAGTGGGTACCACTAGGTTTTGCTTTATTAACAACTCAAAGCTGGGCCATCGCTTCAGTGAGGGGCAAAGACAACTAACAATGGATATTTATATACATTCTCTACACAACATTAGGTAATCCGTGGAATCTTCCGG